>JAULBQ010426519.1:0-13998 GCA_032355525.1 Pachydermia laevis
AATAGAGCCACCGATGCGTCATTTTAGAGATGGACTTGTGA
The DNA here is from genome assembly GCA_032355525.1 of Pachydermia laevis. Lineage (NCBI taxonomy): Eukaryota > Metazoa > Mollusca > Gastropoda > Neomphalida > Peltospiridae > Pachydermia > Pachydermia laevis. Next base: position 42 of record JAULBQ010426519.1, read on the forward strand.
TGTCTACCGTAAAACGTTTTTAAAGCTTTCATGAGTCATTGAATGTTATAACCATGATCGAACAACTTCGGTACCAGAATAATATATCGTTGTTTAAAATTGGCATATAATTTCATGAAAATTATCCATGATGGTTATTTTTTACACGAGTGTTTCCATATAAGGAAAAGGTGTTCCAATGAATACCAAAGTTAGACATAGTGAACAGGCACATACTGTAAAACTTACCAGTGGTCCATAGTTGGTTCATAAAAGTATAATGTATATAATACTCCTTGCGTTTAGTATATAGAAGGGATAGCCTAAGTAGTGGCATGGGTCTCCTTTCTGACAAAGTTTGATGTAGCTCAGTGGTAACGCAATTGCCTGAGGTGCTGTTGATCATACGATCGGTTGCCCAACCAATGAACCAAAACAGGTACATCAAAGCCTGTTTTATACTAGTATACTGTTCTGTCTAGGGGAAACTACATATAAAGGTATATTGCTGCATTATGGTAATAGGATGGTCTATAAGGCAGTATTACATGTTACTGTATATATTCCCAAGTGTCAAAATAACCATCTATATACATGTGTATGTATGTACAGTGTAATGCATTCCTAAATAATGTTACCTGAATATAATGTGATATGAAATGTTAAACAAATATTTCCCATTTTTTGCAGGACAATAGACAAAAAGCCTATGGATCTCACCATCAAGGGACGAGGTATTGTTAAATCCTATATTTACTTAAATAAAATGAAAAATCTTTAGTGGCATTTTATAAATGAATCTGACATAACAAATCATGCTTACTTTATGAGACTATGTTTGCAGAAAGGAATCTAAATGCAGTGTTGCATCTTTCAAAGACATTTTATAAACTGATGACATCTATTTTTCTGTTGGTCCTATTCTTTTGAACTAGTTGTATATTGAGTTTTGCCTACATTGATTTTGTATTGATTAATTTGATTTTTATTTGAACTACTAAGGACAATTTGAAATAATTTCGTCAAATGAATTTTGAATATGCTTTGGTTGAATGCTTTATGTTTAAAACATGTCAAAGAAAGTTATGATTGGTTTTTTTATGGATGAAATGAGTATATATGTTTATTGGCAGTGTGTTGGGGGGGGTGGGGTATTATTACTTTATTTGTCTACTAATTATTGTCTATGTGGGGTCTCATTTTCTTTTTGAAAATTTTAGTATTAACATCTGCTTATCAAATACATGATTGCTATTCTGGAGATAATTCCCAGATCATTTTGATATGGAGAATCTGTGAATTGTTTTGGGGGAAGCCACACAAAAATTATACTTTAATAATTAAAACTCCTGTTGTAAGTACACAAATAAACACATTCTGAATAGAGCAAAGACTATGGGATGGGAATGTAATGTAAAGAGATGTGGACCAAACTTGTCATTTATACATCAGTTTAGGTTTATGAGTGAAATATACAAATGTATACAAAATGTATATCTGTTTTCAAGCATTATTGTAGTAACACTGATATATCATATTGATTTTATGGAATATTGCTTGATGGCAGCTGATAAATTGTCATTTGATTTTCAGAATTATTTATATCTTCAAGCAGACAGAAGGCTTCCCTTCCTGTTCAAAAAGTGTTTCCCCAGATCCAGCAGCCCAATGAAATGATTAGTGAAGAGCCTACTCTTGCTAGAGAAGTCAAGCAGCTTGTTAACAACAGCAATCTGAGCGTTTCCTCGGATTCCATATCAACTGCCTCTAGTTGTACATCAAATCACGCCACTGGAGAAATAATGTCTGGTGACACTATCAGTAACATATCTCGTATTTCGGTTGTATCACCCATAAAGATTAAAGACATCAGGCCAATGGAATTATCAGACACTTCAAGTAATCCTCAGTCCAGTAGTGCAGCTGCCACTGATAGCATTCAACCCAGTGTAACAAAAACAGAAGAGAACTTGTCCTCAGCTGTCGGTAATATGTATAATCAACGTGCGCAGGAACTTTGTGATGTACAGTCTGAAACCGAGAAAATGCCTTCTTTACAAGCTGTTGTTACACCAATTGAAGGCACGAAGAGCCTTGCTTCCTCAACTCAGGGATCAGTGTCAATATGCTTTTCCTCCATTTCGTCTCTGTCTAGTGCTGTCACCTGCACACTCTCCAAGTCGTCTAACAGTACTCCTCTGATAACCACACAAGCACAAGATATGATTGTTAGCTCACAGCTTCAGGACACAAGACTTCCTGTTGATCTGTCAGTTGTATGTATACCCGGACATGAAGAAAAGCAGGCATCCTCATCAGCGTCTACTGATCTCACGTTTGAAGCTCCAGTACAATTTAATGACAATGATGAGACATCTGAATCATCTCAATTCAGCTCATCAACTGAGTTTCCTTTAAATACTCCAGTGCACGAAATGCAATCTTATATGAAAAGCAAAGAATTTCAAATGCATCTGCTTGAATTTCGACAGCTTGAAGCTCTGGCAGCTAAGAAAGAAAAAGAGCGAAGGCAGATACTGAAGCTGTATAGGCAGAAAGTTCATGTACTTAAGTCTATTTCAGCTAAGTACAAAAAGTCACTGATTGCTCCTGGTGCATCTACCAGTGACACGAATGTCACAAACAGCCAATCTGCACAGGTTTGTGGAATGAATTTATCAGTAAAAGACTTTAACCCAGGAACTTTACAGAGGCCTAATGAGCAAACTGAGCAGCAACAGTTAGATCCACCTATTAATTCTAAGGTGCAATCGCAGTGTAGCACTGAGAACTATGCGCAAGAAATGCCAGGTTCAGAGAAATCCAAGAGTCCCACACAAGAAAGTCTTTCTGCTGAGAAAAGACGTCCTATTGTTCAGCTAATTAATCTTGCCATGTTAGAAGCTCGTCAAACTTTCAGGAAGAATCAAAATGGTGCAGACTTGAAATCTGATGAAAATAAAATTCCTGCACACCAAAACAAACCCAAGACAAGCTGCAGTGTAGATCAGTCTTGTTCGATACCATACCCAGAGGTTTTGTCTTGCCCATACATTAGAAGATCCTCCCCAGTCCACGAACCATCAACTTGGAGATTGGCAACACGCAGACACATTTCACCAAATCCTGCTCATTCCCAGCCGCCCTTCCATATTGCAGGCACTTTAATTATTCCAGCTGACGCTCAGTCCCAAGTAGATGTAGTGGGTGGAAAGAAGAAAAAGGATTCACACACTACTGAAGATCTCAATATGGTACCTTCTATAAATCGATCACCACCTTTATCACAGAAAAGTTCAAAGGAACAGTATCCTGGAAAACCAGAAATGATGGTTGTCACTGCCAGGGATCATACAAGTCCTGACTCTGGATTTTCTAAATCACGACCTACGTATCAGCAGCCAGAGAGAACTGGTACTTTCAGTGGAAGAGAAATCCATTCAAATTTTCATCATCAACGTCCATTGAATTCGAATATACCTTTCCACATGACTAATGTTAACAACAGTTTTATGGGCCACATGTCAATGAAAAGTGATGAAAGAAACAGACATGCCGTTGTAGATCTCACAAAAGAAAATGATGTAGTGAAGACAAATGTTACTGAGCCTGCTGCTTTGGTTTCAGAAAAAATGTCAGCTGAACGAGCTGTCCAGCAAGAGTTGCAGGAGGCTCAAGCCATGCAGAATGTGTACTCAACTGAGCATGTCGAATCACAAAAACAATTACAATATAACACCTCTGAAATGTCTGCAAAAGGTTCATATATTTCGGTGCCATCTTCCTATACATTTTTGAGGAAAAATAGTTCAACAGTCGAAAGACCTGTGACAAGTTTAAATATTTTAAAACATGTCCCAAACGCACCAAATGCACAAGGAGCAGCATATATTCCTAAACAAATCAGTCATAGTTCCAATGCTGGTAAAAACGGTTCTTTTACAGAACCTATTCCTTTTAATGGTCCAAAAACATCTGCCGATCATTATTATGTCAAAACTGCACAACAGGCTTATTCTGTGCCAAGTGAAAACATCGGCTATTCACAAAGACAACATCACTTTTGTTCAAGTAGACAGCAAAAGGATGTAGTCCACTGGCATGTTAGTAGGAATTCAAATAGCAACATACAGGCACCAGAGCCATGCACGTCTACTTCTCAGCAACCAGTAGCAAATTCTCAAAAACAGATGCAACATCAACAGGTAAATCAGGCCCATTTTATCCAGCAGCAACAGCACCAGCAGTCTCCACAACAGCTCGCAGAAATGCAATGTCGGCAGCAAACACTCGCTGCATTCTATAACCAGCAACGTGAGGGCCAGCCATTTCAAGCATCAGTAGCAAGAATGCATAGCAGCCAGCATCCGTCAGGGTTCCCCGCTCATGTAATGCCTCCACAAGGAAATTTAATTGTTCAGGGTTGCCCAGTACCAGTTTCAGTCTCAGGAACCAAACAACGAAACCCCTTGGCGTACATGCAAAGTTCTCAGTCAACTTCTCCAAGTACTACAAGCAGTGGTTCGACAGCGGCAGCTCCAAGCCCTAAGCACATTATGGGTATTCCACAGGTAACTATTTGTTACTAATATGTTATTACTAAAACATTCACAAATATTTAATAGAAAATATTTTAATACGTGTTGTGTAATGTCTGATATTTACCATTTAGTTACAACCCTGATAACCTAACATTTCAATAAAAGCTTTTCAGATTGAATGTATCTTTAGTTTACAGTCCTTCAGAAAGTGAAAGTATGATGTATCATCTGGAAAAGGAACTCCTTGGGAGTTGATTCATGGAAGCAATCGCGAATTTGCCAAAACGCTGCTTAACCCTGCCTTGTGCAAATATACGTTTTTTTAATTACAGAAAAAGTTTTTTCGTTCAGATTAATGTTAAAATATTTTATACTGCTTATAGTTAGGAATTTATTGGGAGTGGCAGTACTCCTGGGGACAGTGTTGAAGGGAATGTTAGGTCCAGTGATTTGATCGCCGTGAGAGTGTCAGCTCTCCTAAAGACTGCACCTGATAGTAGACTATGGACCCAATCATGAGATTGCTTAAAATATCCCTTCGACTTAACCCTGTTCAGAGATGAGTTAGATCAGTGATCTGGTTTTGTCGTTTAGACTTTATCCTTATCCTCTTGAAATGAGTTCTAATGTTGACGTCCTTTCATTAGAAACTAAATCATTTACTCTCAAGTGAATCTCAAATTTAATGCCTCTTCGCAAACAAAGGGTTATTTTCTGTACCTATACTTTAGGATACCCCCATGTGGAGTATCGATACAGAATAGAACTTTATTGACTCCTTTTGGTGGGAACCGTGTCTCCATTTATGGGCAACCGTCAAGATGTTTCACAATCGTCTGTATATCGTGATACAGGTGTTGTCCACCAAACTCCATTACAGAGAGTCCCAAAACACACAATAGCTGGAACATCGGCTGGAGAGTAGCTGGTACCAAGCATTACAGCTAGTGAATTTATATCACCATAGCATCTGCATCTACCTAACCGATTGGAAATTGCACTCACTCTACTGTGTTTTATTGTCTTGTCTGTCCCTTCTTCTTTTTTGAAAGTGGGGAAAATGTAGGCATTGCATGTCACAACTAGTATACAAGACGTTACACATTGTTGTCAAGTGTTTTACCATAAGATAATTTCGTGCTTTACGAGATTACAAGTTAACTTAGGTTGTTAGGGAATATGGCAACAGGTAAGGTGGGGAGGTGGATGTTACACGTTAGTGTAACCTGAATCTTGTATGGTAAAAATAAAGCCATTGCCTGGGTCCAGCTTGTAATTTTTATTCCTCATAAGCGATGCATCATGAATAATTATTTGTGTTTTTCGGGATGGATTTCTTTTTCTCTGAAGCAGACTCAAGAACCAAATATAGACCTAGTATTGTGTTTTAACTGGTATTGTCATCAAAATCGCACCTCTATAGTAGGCAGTCAATAGTGTTTTGACAAGATCCCACGGATCACTGCTTGAAAGTGATTTTTGTTGTAGTTGTTGTAGTTGTAGACATTACATGAGTCAATTGAGAATATTGTTTCACTATGACAACTCGAATAAAATAAGGCTGCCACTGCATGTGTCACCTTAAAGAGGTGGGTAGTAGTGTGAGCATGGCAGGTAAAGCCTTCAAGACAACTCCCATCCTGGGAAGCTTGTCATATCAGTAATACCAGCAATACCAGCAATGACCCAGGGAATCCACAATATGGTGATTTCCAAGCGGCGAATAACTGAGAGTTATATTGCTAGTTCAATAGATATTTCACAGGAGAGAGTACATTCCATTATAACAAACTTTGGCAGTGAAGAAAGTATGAGCTTGTAGGTTCCAAAGCTTCTGACATGTGATCACAAACGATTCAAACACCACATGTCTCTTGAGAATTTCTGTTTGAAGCTGGTCCACAAATGTTCGTATAACGATTTGTTTTATGAATGAAACCTGTGATATTTGAACTCAGTACACAACGATCCCCCATGACAATCTTAAGGAAAAACTTCATTCTTTAATCGGGAGTATACAGATATTGAGATATGTGATATGTGTCCCATTTGAGGATAGGATATATAGACAACAAGTAGGTATCCATGTGGGCACCAATTATGCTTCATTACTTGCCGATTTGTTTCTCTATGCAACAGGATAATATTTTCTAACTAATCTGGCTAAATAAAAACAAAGGAATCTAGCTATAATACTTCCGATATATTTGATGACTTTATATTATTCAATAATAATAGGGTCACAGATTGCCTTCCATTGATTTATCCATCAGAGTTGAAAATAAAAGAAACTACAGAAAGTTATCAATCTGTTTCATGTTGGGAGTGGCAGTCCTCCTGACGGCAGTGCGAGAGGGATGTTGTGTCCTATGATTGTATCGCCTTTGGAGTGACAGTTCTTCAAAAGACAATGCACCTGATAGTGGATCGTGGAAGACATCTTAACGTTGCCTGAAATACCCCTTCGACTTTGCCTTGAGCAAATATACTTTTTTTTATCACAGATATGTTTTTTCCATTCAGATTTAATATAATATTGTGTAATGGTATTGATTGCCTTACCTTTGTTTAAACATAGCGACTATTCTTTGTCTCGTTAAATTTTCGTGAGTTCGGGTGGGTTTTTTTTCATTGTATTAACTTTAATGTCGTACTACCTTTTGATGACAGTACCCGCCGCAGGCCTGGCAAAGATGTCCAGCTTCCAACAGCAACAACACAGACCGCATGCAGCATGTACCACATCAGATGTATCCTACTCCTCAGATGCAACAACTGCATCAACCAACACAACGACCTGCTATCCAGGAACAGTCTCAGCAGCAACCTATGCATCAGCAATCACAATATCTTCCTATGCAGCAACAGTTGCCTCAAAGCAATTGTCAGTGTGTCGTCTGCGGGGCACACGCCATCTTTCTGTGTTCCTGTTGTAAGCGAGTGTGGTATTGCAGTAAACCCTGTCAGGTATTTCTTCTTTAATATTCTGGTTAGCTGATTCTTAATAAATGTCAGGCACAGATACAGTACACACACACACACACACACACACACACACACGAAACTACTCAAAAATTCAACTACTCAAAAACACCAGAAAAACCTTACTTTGTTTCAATCAGGAGCGGAAAGGTTGGGTGGGACAAGACACCCGGATATCTCCTGGGTCAGCACCTAATTTTTATTAGTATGGTGCAGAAATTTTAAAATAGTGTTTTGCTGGGGGTTTTAATGGATTGGTAACATAAAATTATAGTTTACCAAAAGTCCATTAATAGCTTGCTGTGTGTATATATTTTTTAATTAGTCAGTCATTTGGAATAATTCATGCAATTGTTATTCACTGTTCACCACTATTCTTAAGGTTTGGGTGCAGGCATTAAGATTCAGTAGGTAACATAAACTTGTATTAACTGACAATTACTGCTTAAAACTCGGGATGTTACTTCCACTGGAGGGTTGGGTTTACCGTAGTCGATATAGCACTCACATGAGGTGCTCAAGTCACAGGATCATTGCTCCTCAGCAGATGTCTATCTTTGGGCATGTTTTCTGTTCCAATCATCTGATGACTGGTATAACAAAGGCAATGGTATGTATACTGTTCTGCTTCTTCTTCTTTTTGTTCGCTTGTTGACTACACGTCGAGGCCAGTAGTGACTATGAACGATACTGTTCTATGTAGATCACTTCTTGTGCCGTACAGCTTCTTGTGAAGTTGTTGTAGTTGTCCAGGTAGTCTCCCTCAACTGCTGATCATTACTGTCCTGCTATGGGAATGTATATAAACTATTCCTACCTGCTTTGTCGGAGGAGCAGCCCATCATGTGGTGGCAGTGGGTTTCTTATATGATTATCTCTGTGGTCCTCAACCAATATGGCTTATGCCAATATAACTGTAAATAAAATGTGTAGAGTGCATCGTTAAAATTAAAGATTTCTTTCTTCCTTCATTGTATCATTACTTTAATTTTATGGTTTATTTGGATCACGAATTACCAAGGAATTGGACAATAAAGTGTTTCACAGTAATTGAATGCTTGAGTTCTTGTCATGTATAGATTTATGTCTTTCAGAACAGCCACTGGGCACAACACGCTCCGAAATGCAGGTCGTTTGCTGATCAACCGGAAGTGCCATGAAAGAACAGGCGGGTTTTGTTCACAGAAAGTCTACCCCTGGCTTGTACATAAAGAGTCGTTCATCTAGTACATATGCATTTAAAAAAACACCTCCATTCATAAATGCATGGGATATGCAATGGACTAAATACTCATCCATCAGCAAATACATGTAACTTCAAACTGTATTTTGTGCTGATCTTGTTTTTCATACAAAGTATCTTAATTTTCGACAATTGTTTTACTAAAGTATTAAGATCACGTACGTACGTATGTACTCACGTATATGTCATGGTCCTCCACCCCACGTGACCATTTCCCACTCAAATTCCTGCGTAAGTACTACATGGACGACCCTGGATGCTTTTGTTTGAGTTTGTTTGTTAACAAAAGCGTTAACTTCAAGTTTTACTCTATGTACATGTATTTTGTAAATACAAGTTCGGGAAACTTCAGGTAAAGAGAAGTTGGTAATATGTGAATATGTGGTTTGGTATAGAGTAAATAGTTTTAGAGGGTGGAGATATTCTCCAAGAAGTGTAAGTTTACGTTTACACTTTAACGTAAGTCTAGGACTGAAAAACAAAGCTTCAGTGTGAAGTACATGTATATGGCAACATGTGCATCAATTTACGACTCTAGTCACATACATCGTGAATATACGACAGACGTAAAGTTACACTTCTTGGAGAAAATGGCTACAGTATTGCCCTACATAAAACATCGATAAACATGTAGTATTTTAAGTTATTGTGTTTTAAACTCAAATTTGAATTCCATGTGCGATTGCAGTTTTGTATTTTGTATTTATGTATTTAATGCACCTTGACAATTATTAAATGTGCCTTACTGGGAGTAACATAACAATGTTTTACCTTGAAGCTTCTTTTTTATATTATTACAGAAATCACTAATTTTGCTACTATGTTTTTATATATCAAATATAAAAATGATCACGATAATTTGCTCATGAGTGCTACGATTTGTGTGTTTGTTATTTAGATTGTCGTCTCGTACACTAAATATATACATAATAGAATAATGAATAATCATGATTGGTCATTTATCTTAAGAATTCTATACAAGTCCAACGAAGGAGACTTGAATGGTATTTAGAGTACAATGAAAGTGGTATTCTATTTCTTACACATTCTTTAAAAACACACAGGTTAAGAAATATTCAAACATTTTCCATCTAATACTTTCTGCGTCGTGAGAATCCTAACTACATCTGTAAATCGAGGGTTGATAACAGGGCAGTCATTCTTAATTACACATCGATGCAAAAGTTACTAAACCAGCCTTCGTGACGCAGTTGTCATGCGTTTGAACTACAGGTTGGTAGGTACAGGGTTCGCATCTCGGTACTGGATCCGACCCAGAGCGGGTTTTAAGGACCTAGTGGGCAGGTGTAATGGCAATAAAACCTCTCATTTAATCACAAACCACTAACAAACCGTCCTGGATAGACAGCTCAGAAAGCTGATATATCTGCCCAAGACAACGTGCTTCCACCTTTAGGATATAAGCACGGTAATACCTATAAACAAAAAGTTATTTTTAAAAGTTCCTAAATCAACAGTAGCTACTTATGATACAATTGTGTCTTTTGAAACGACCCCTAGCAGATCAGAACATGTCCAAAATCAGGGATTTGTCATTTAGTACAGAGGGATTTGTAATTTAGTACAATCTGTATGTTCTTCCTAGCATTGATCTGGTTTGCATGGATATATCCATGAGGGATGTCACTGTTGCTTATATTGTGGCATGTTACCAGTGATGTTTGGGACAGGAGTTGGTTTAAATTATAATTATTAAATAATTTATCGCAAGTTTGTAGCTGTTTTAACATGAGTTCAGCCAAGACATTTATAACCTTTTAAAATTATTATCTAAATTATGGTATTTTCTTGTTTAGAATATAAATAATCTCTAAATCCCAATGCATTTTCTGTCCTCCTTTTGTTTTGTTATAGCTCAATACAAAATTATGCCTACAATTTTGTGCTTACTTTTACTCTTCCAACCACCAAAGAAATTTAAAAATTGGGTTAAAGTAAATTTATATTTAAAGCATGTTCAGACGAGGTACTGTTACAATAAATACCGAAGAGATGTTTATTTTGTGGGTTACTCTTGTCATGCTGGTTAACTTATGATATTATTTTTAACACAATACTAAGAATGGGTTAGCAAAACAAATCACATCCTTAATGTTCCATAATGAAAAGCTTATAAAGAGCAATAGTTTTTACTGGAAGTTGAAGAAAGAAGTTAAAGAGTTTAGTAAATGTTTCGGACTTTGCTACATAATAATGAATGTGCCAAATCTTTCCAATATCCGTTTCTTCATTAAATTATGTTTTGGAAAACATAATTGTTGAGTTTATGTTTTATTGTTTTGCTTTTAGTAAAAAATAAATGTGCCATAATATTTATATGTGTATGTAACTTGGTACTTTTATAATAGCTTTGTTATATTCCGTGACCTTTTTTGTACCCAGTTTGACATTATTACTTAACTTGAAGGCATTAAATCTAATATTATTTTGAGTTGTAAGTTTGTATTGTGAAATGTTTAAGGACACTTTTGTTAATTAGGTTTTAGTCAGAACAAATAATTTCATTAATTTCATTGTAATCTTCAGTATTCAGAATACATCTGTGCTAAAACTCCATTCGTTGATCAACAACTTCTTAATTGTTACGTGACTTTTTAACTTTGAGACAACCCCCCTCTCCGCTTCAGAAAAAAAAGCAAAGAGTCCACCCTCACATAGTACTAATTGTTCCCTATATAAAAATCATTATCTCGCCTTCATGTAAAGTACTTGAAGTCCATTGGTTGGTTACCCTTTGACAAAACCCTTATCCCCCGTCTGTAACTATCAACAGTTTAGTGCCACTCCAATTCATCGACTTCACTCCAAATTCACTATCGGACAGCATTTCAAGTCAGCAATCGTCGATTTTTAAAAACTGTACTATCCAAATGTAAACATCTTTCTTAAAAAGTGATAATTCCCCTACAATTCAGTGCAGACAGCCACAGCCAGTGATCAGCTGATATCGAGTTCGACTGCTGTAGATTTTAATTGGACTTGGAACTTTTTTTGCATGCTTATATCCACAGATTCAAACATGTCCATCCCCGATTTAGCCTCTGACATCCCAGTGACTAAGTCCTGGACAGAAGAGGGCTGAGGTAAGTTTGATGTGGGCAGAATTTGGAATAAAAATTTAAAAGCTGCAATTCATGACTGGACCAATTTACCGAAATCGTTTAATAAATCCTCAGCCAAATTTTTATCATGATTTGTGCTATTTGTTAAGTAAAGAGCATTGGACTTTTTGCACAAACATACATTTTTGAACTGCTGCCAAACGTTTAAAAAATGTAACAAAAAGGCCCTTTAAAAAACCTATATACTCATGTAGGTTACTTGGAAAGGTTGGTGTTCTCGTCGTTATGGTAAAAGCTGGTCGTTCTTGAACCCCCGCAGGATCATGATCTGTTCTGGATTGGCTGTCACAGCATACCACCCAATTTCTTATGGTAAAGGTTTCCAGGACTTTGGGTTGATGAGTTTCGGCAGCTCTAAGAGGCCTAGCATATCGCCCTTCACCAGATGTTGGTACTTCTGTGGAACAGCCCTAGCTTCAGGATTCCTGGTCTTCCTTGGGGCCACTTCAGGTAGTGAAACTTTGCTTCTCTTGGAATCTGGCATCCGCTTCTTGCCGCTACTGCAATCACCACCTGTATGTGACATTTATCATTGTCCGTTGTCTGTCTCCCCTCTGGGTGCGGACGTGACCACTCTCTCACTTTAGTCTCTCTCCCGAGCTGTCCAGGGTGTTGTTCTTGACGGCGACGCAGACGAGACGGTCGCTGGCGGTGCAGCCACCAGTTTTGCACACCTCCCCACTAATTGCTCCTGTTGAACGTTTCCTCCTAGGTGGTCGAATCCTCTTTTAATTTCTGATCCTTTTAGATGATCATCACGGTTTCTTTGTTCTGTATATACAACAGAATACTTCACCAGTGGTCCAAAGCTGTTAATAATTGCCTTAAAGGTTGTGAGAAGGTCAAACGAAAAACATTGCATTGGCAACATCATTGTTCAAAAACTGAACACAATAGTCTTGCTGTTCTGTATTGTTGTTTATTTACTACATTTATTTCTGGTTGCGTTTTTGATGTTTTAATGGACACCTATACCAGAAAATTAAGTATTGAAGACATTTGAAATTAAATCTCTTCTTGTCGGTGGAACTGCATTTTCAGTCATTTTGGTGCTTTCTTTCACGTCCGCGTGGTTAGGCTTTGTTATTAAATTGACTCCGTCCCTGGATCAGTCTCCGGCGAAGTCGGAAGCTGAACCAGTGATGGGCGTGCCTGAACTTTCGAGATATGGGCACGTTAATAGAGTATCCAATCCAATCCCCATAAGGTCTCCCATTTTTAAAATTTGTCTAAATCTTTGTATTTTGACTATTTACAAATTCCCAATTGCCTATTTTGGTCCGCCATTTTAGTTGACGTCATTTTTTGTTTACATTTTCAGCCAATTTTGTTGCTGAGGCCGTGAATGATCTCGGACAGTGCCAGCTGTCTGACTATTACTTTCGACCTTAGATAACTATATTGTTTATATTATTTAATGTTAATTTAAATATAATTTATATATAATAGTTAAAATTTATTTATTATAATTCGGTTATATTAGTTGACATTGGAGAGTATCCTCTTTTCGTGCCAACCTAAAATTTCTCTTATTTGTCTAGATTTAATTTTTGTTAATAAATATTTTTGTGGGTAACTTCTGTGAACTGCTGGGAACATTCATAGTAAGTGTAAAAATGTTTTAATAAATTTTGAAATTATTATAGATAAAAGTAAAATTTTAATTTATATAATTTTTAAAAGTAATTTGACAGTATAAAATTGTAAAATTTTGGTAAAATTCAAACATTTATAATAATTGTATTGTGGGAAACAATTTTTTTAGGTGAAATCGGGTAAATTGGTGATTTTACGCGCTTTTTGTGTGTTTTATGTAAACCTCTTAATACAATTTTAAAATTCTAGGGACTCAGTCTTTGTAGGTGTTTTACGAGTCCATATGTCGATCGGTGTATAGTCTTCTACACTTTTATAAATATCCTTTTGGAGATATATTTTTATCCATTTTTAATATCTATTGTTAAGACGTATTCCTTTACGTCTGACAATTATACCAATATCCAATTAGTATGGTTTTTCTTTTTTCTCCTGCACGGTCGAGCTCACATATCAATAATAAATAAAACCCC
>JAULBQ010427629.1:0-13974 GCA_032355525.1 Pachydermia laevis
TAACTAATTTTCCTTAGAGTTCTTTCCCTTTAAAATGACGTAACATAATATTTATTTGGTTGTAAACACAGCAGACGACACCTCAAATGCAGGTAGTAACCATGTAAAGTTGTATTAAAGATGTTCTAACATGATGGGATTTTTCTTTTTATGCAAATTATGATCAATGGCAAATTGCGCTATTCATCATTCATTTAATTGCCTTACTTGAACAAAACACTTTTACAGACAGCAGTTTCCCTTATTCCTTGCACAAATTATTGTTGTCAAATTGAGAGGATTTTCAAAAGTCATTTCTTCATTTTACACATTAGAAATCATGAATAAACAAAAGTCCGATAGCGTATGCCGTTCGAAAAAATATGACGGTACAATATATATTACTTATATTTTACGTTAAATACATTAAATACACAATTAGGAATATATACATTAAAACAAAAAAAGTAATAAAATATGACCTAGTTGCTCAACCAACACATATTACACGTGAAGCTTAAAACAAAATCAAATGAAATAGTACCTAGTTGCTTAGTCATAGCCTACTACATACAGCTTTGAGGCATCTACCATAGTAATTACAATATAATAAGAAAACAACTGAAACCACGTTGTATGATTTCCTATTAACAGCAAGACATCTACTATCTGTATTTTCTCAGCTACAAAGTGCACTACGTACATGTAATTCTGAAATAAATACATCACTTACACGAATGTCTTGTACGAGTGTCCAATGTCCTGGATGAAGAACTCGTTGGTGTGGTACATGACACCGAGGTCCCTCCTGAAGTCGTCGAGTAGCCGGTCAATGTTGATGAGCTCGCTCGCCAGTAGGGCGATGAAAGGTTTCGCCTCCTCGCTGATGGACATCGTGATTCGTCGGTACTTGCTGGACAACTCGGCGCCCACAGAGTCCGACATCTCCGCCATCGCTGTGGACAGCCTGTCGCCATATGCTGATGATTTTGAGCGTATCAATGTCTACATAGTGCAAAGAAAAACAAATATAATACAGGTTTCTGCATGTGGTCGCGGACATCCATCTTACTGTATGCTGAAGAGTGTTTGCTTACCAATGTATATAACTTATATAGAATAACCTTATACTTATCAATGTCTATAAAAAGCAAAGGAAAGACGCATATAATATAGACCTCTGCATTTAGCCAAGGACATCCTCTTGCTATACGCTGAATACATTTGCTTATCAATGTCTACAAAATGCAAAGGAAAGACGTATTTAATACAGGACTCCGTATATAGCTAAGGACACCCTCTGGCTATAAGCTGAAGACATTGTGCTTATCAAAGTCTACAGAAATAACAACACAGACAACTCCGTTTTGAAACAGCATTAGAGCAATCCATTACTCTCCTCATAATTTGAGGAGAGAAATCACAAAATAAGGAAAGCCATTCCATAAATCTAAACACGAATCATCACAATAAAGCGAAATGACAAAAGGCAAATGAAGACGAAAAACAAGCCGAGTCACTTACTCGCCTCTCGTAGAAAGGATAGTGATTCTATATTATCTAGTAAACAATAGACTAAATTTAACATGTAATTCAAAGAAACAAATTGTGTTCTACAGTGTTATTTTTGAGGATAATATTGCAACTTAGAACACGAGAATTGGCACAGCAGGCTCCTACATTATAAAACGAATCTTGTTAATTCGTAGTGCTAAATTATATTTAACACCTGACCTGAACCACACACGGCTAAATGATGGTGGTGGTCATTTGTTTTAAAAGCGTTAAATAAAAAAGTTACTCTTTCGGCCATCTTAATCATTTTGTGTAAATTCTAATTATGTTACTAACCGGGTGAAAGAAAAATAATCCACCAAATGCAGTCATGTGGGGTAGACAAAGGTATACCCTCGGTGGTGGAAATGTCGATCTTGAGACAGGCAAGCCTCGTCCTAGGCCGAAATCTCCATCACCTTTCGTGTACTTTTTCTATCCCACATGACCGCACATGATGGATTCTAATATGCATTGATGATCCCTACTTGTAACTCAGCTACCAGCGAGGGTCTCCAGTGGAGTCGTGCATGCAGCAGTCTCGATGTGTTCAGTCTTAACGCCAGGATGCTGTCCTCCACCTTGGTGCTACTATCAGTATGATACACCCCGACGTGGATAGCGCTGCTGTTCACATATCTGGCTGTCACCTCAACTAGCTTGCTCGGGTTTTCTTAAATAAAAGTTGAGAAGTTTTGCAAAACCAAAAAAACTTAAATGTTTTCCAAGTGTTACCTAATTGGAAAATCTTTATTCCTCCTAACACAAAATTCAAAATGCATGACAGTATTTAAAAAATACTTTATACATAATTAATATACCTGTTCTTGTTACGATAGCCCCAGTTAAATATGATATTCGAAGTATTGCCATTCAAATACTAGTTAAATTACATGAACAGTCATACATACACCACCAATGCATAGAATGTTGTAAACGCCCTTCTCAAAAGCCTAGATCCGCCCTAACTTCTCTGATTGACACGATCATCTTTATAAGGTTTCCTAATTGTTTAATAGTGTTGTAACCTTGATTTTGAACCTTTGTCAAGTCATACAAAAGTACTAATCGAAATTATATCTAACTGTTTTCTCGTATTAATATTTATCATAAAATATCTCATGCAAGAAACTAGAAAACTGTATTAGTATTATGATGACCTGATCCTATATACAAACACAATTAATCGTAAATGTCAAAACGTTGCCCATTATACATGTAGATGAAATGTATTCATGTTGATACAAGATTAATTCTAAACACAAACTATATAAAACAGACAATATCAAAACAACTGCATCTCACAGGTAAGTTGTCGAAAGTGCACGTGCCTGCACTGTGGAATGTTTAGTCTGTTTCAAATTGCTTTCATTTACAGGTAATCTTTTATGAACATGAAAATAATGTATCTATAAAGAGCAACTTTCTAACATGGTTTTGTCTTTCAGATTTTACAAAATAAAATTGCATTTAGTCGTAGCCTCTAGTCTCACCTATATCGTAAGACATCCTCATATCAACAGTTCGTCTGGCAGTGTCTAGCAGAACATTGGTGGTGACAGTTTTTGTGTCATCGTATGTGTTCTTTATACGAAGGTGATATGGATTAGTTGTGTCCACTTCAGCGGAGATGTTTATCTTTTTAATGGGAGTTACGAGCTAAAGGAAATGAAAAAGGAAGGAATTATTTTATATAACGACGCACTCAATACATTTTATTTTATATGCAAGTTTCTACAGACAGGAAAGTACAAACCATAACAATTGCTAAAGCAGTCGTTGGAACAGGAAAACAATGAATCAGATTTACTAAGGAGGTTCGATCCAACGACCTCAGCACCTCAGAAAAGAGTACTACTGAATGAGCTAAATTCTGCCCCTCTAACGGAATTGATAATTGTTAAGTACATGTAATGTACAAATACGCGTTTTATCATTGATAACACGCAATTGATAATAATAAAAGATAGTAATACCACAATAATTTTCATTGAAAATATCATTCTTTGCTTGTACTTTTGTCTAATATATATACAATGTATGTCCATTCTAGCTCTTGGGGTCTCTACCTTGCCGTGGTGGGTTAGCGTGTGTGTCTCAGGGACCCTAAGAGCTATGCCTGTGGCAGTCTTGTACTCCTGGTAGGGTCACCCAAGCCGGATTGGTCGAAGGGTAGAGGTTAGACAAAAAATGACCTCATGGTCCTCCAGGTTGGGATTTGGGCAATGGTCTAACAACTCATTCCCGTAAAATAACAATATTGTTACAGAAACTGAATACGTCCATTGGCAAACCTTTTTTCAAATTAGTTTTTTTTAAAACCTTGACTGACCCATAAGTTTAAATAGCTGGGCTGTTTTACTTAGATTGGATGAAACAAATAGCACTATGTTAAACCTATTATTTTTATAAGGCGGTGTTAACGCCAAACGGAGATATCACCAACACTAATCAACACCAATTACAGAACAATCAACGTACTGATATAATTATGGAACATGTACCCAGTAACAAAATAACTTACCAGAAAATCCATTTGGTTTCTATGCTTGTCAATCTCCATAGCAAGGACAAAGTTTTGTGTTTCTTGTTTGGCCGTCAGGTAGTTCATATCGATGGACGATGAGTATTTGTCCCCAGAGTAACCAGCATTGGACCTGATGATCACATCGACATCTGTGAAGGGATGACTCGCACCAAACACAAGACTGTAGTTGCTTCTCTGTTCGTCTGACATGTCTTCCAAGCTGGCGAATACAGTCAAAAGTTTCCTGCTATCACCTGAGTAGGAAATATCGGTTTTACCATTGAAAATCGTTCTGCCGTCATCCAGTGCAACTTCAGATCTAATTGTGATATCCTGGAAAAGAAATATATCCCCAATGTAGTTGACAATGCCTACACATCAACATGAGAGATGGTGATTCAAACAGAGCTACATATACATAGACTATAATGAGCTCTCAACTAATATCGACACAGTAATAAGGCTTGATTTATCATTAACTGGTCAACCACGAATCCCGATTCAAGTACAAAGCTACAATTGATACGTATTGGTTATAGAAAGAATGAATCGAAATAATATGTTCTGTGCTCCTCCCCCCCCCCCCCAAGTTTTTACCTGACAATCAAAGGAAATCATGACAATTGTTAAACAATTCACTGTTGATATTTCATATAAATCATACCACTATATAATATCTCTAGACACATTTTAGTAACATAAAACGTGGACCTGGATACTGGAAGTTTAATGCTAATCGTTTGCATGATATTACCAAATGGTTTCTGGGGTAATAAAATTTCTTTAAAAAATTTAAAAAAAAAAAAATGCAGATGGTTAAATATATATTTTCGAAAACTATTGAAGAGCTTTCTACCCATTGACCAATCCAGCTTCATTGTCCCTAACAGAAGTCAAAGCTCCCGCTGGTATAGCTTTCTGGGTCACTGAGACATACAAGCCACATCAAGAGTTAATATGAATAGTGTAAAAGTCGGCAGATATTATGCCTTCCCGGAAATATGTTCTGGTCCACGTTATATCAAGTAAATGAACATATCAGAATGTGTATTCTATGTCTGAAACTAACGTTAACCCTCCTTCTAATCCTAATGTTCGAATTTATCAAATAAAAGAATTCCAGCATTTCAACTGCAACAAAATTTTAATTAAATTGCACCCAGAATGTTTTATGTTCGGAATGATACATTGCTGACACACGAGCCAATAATAAATATTTACCATTGATAGCTTTCACACTAAACTTGTAAATAGTAAAATGATGCATCCCCTGCTGGCATCTCCTGAAGCAAATTACATTAGTACATCCCTTCAAAGCTTATAATTAACATATTTATTATATTAAGATTTAAAAAATAATTCCTATATATAAATATCCTAATTACCTTTTCGATGATTGGTAGATGGAACGTGACATCGACTCTCTTGTTAGGACCTCCCCGATACAGCACCGTTCTGACCGTAACCTCCTTGCTGGGGTCTCTGTCAACATCCCAGTATAAAGACCCATCCACTGTCTGTATCTGTCTACTGTCGCTGTAAGACCCGCTCACCTTCACTGTCCTAATAGGCAGGCCGACCTCTAAGCTGCCATCATACATTATGTTTTTCCTTCTGCTGTTATCATTTAGGTTGAAGCCATATGTCAGTTTGTGTCCCTTGACTTCGTTCCATATTATTTCACCAATACATTCAATTTGTTTTTCTAGCTGTTTCAACGATCCAGTGAAACCCATCGTTCGCGAGGGACGTATTAGTTTAAATTTAATGTCTTTGTTCTTTCCCCACGTGTACATCATCTGAGCGTGAAGGTTACTGTTGGGTTCAGTTTTATCCCAGTTTACAATTAGTTCACTGTCCAAGTTGTTTTCTGATGTGTACCCAACAACTGTCAACGCCATGGGCCTGGGATGTGTTGTGGAAATAGAAGCATCATGCCTTGGACCTGTTGAATATTCCACATCCATATCAAACACAGGCTTGCTGTTATATTCTGCTTCTATTTTCTCATTGTACTTGTCCGTAGTTCTGATGTGTTCCACTTTCAGCCCTGCATCTTGTATGGCCGTGAATGGTGTTGTTATGCTAATTTCGGTAATTAGATGCTCTCCATCCCAGGTATTTTCACGTGTATACAATTCATCAAGTCTGATAGTTTTTGCAGGATCCCATGTGATTTCGATGTGAGATCCCTGTCGTTTAGAATCAACTGACTGTCTTGCTGCTACCTTTAAGTTCCTCATATTTTCAATATCACTTGTAAGTGCCATCATACCATCGAATATCATCAGTGAATCGTATTTTAATGTTGCTTCAGTAATAATTGAATCTGTGTATGGTGACTTGAATGCTGCAGTTGATCTAAAATTGGTCAATTCCCCACGATGAGTTGCTGTAAATTCAACAGTTTCAAATCCCTGTATCGGGGTCGAAATTCGAAATGATGTCGAAATGGGAATTTCTGAGTAATCAATAATGGAAATCATGGCATATTTTCGACCTTCGCCTGCATTTAATGACGTATCCAGCATATATCTCTTCCACGTTTCTTCGTATGACGTCAGTAGTTCCAGAAGTTCGTATCCAGGTACTGAGGACTTTATGATTAACGACATATCAAACTTAGGTGATACCGATAGTTGAAAATCGGTAGAAAGTCGTTGTCCACGTCCATAGCTCAGATCTGTATTGCTGTTGATACTGTTACCATATCTACTGTGCCTGTATGACAGTTTGGTATACTTAAAAGTCGGTATCGGCAAGTGCAGTTCTGCGTTAGTTTCTATTCTCTTCCAGGTATTTCTAAAATGGTTAATTTTCCCAAATATTTCTTTTCCGTCCATATATTTTATTCTTCCTTCTGAAGCAAAGTTGGTGGAATTTCCAGAGTGGTCGAATGATAAACCAATACTATCATATTTACTAAATGGTGTCTTGACATACAGCTTACCGTGCACTCCTGAAATTGTTTTAAACTCAGCACTCATATCTACCACTTTAAAATTATATTTACCATTCATATTAACAATAATATTATTCAATTCGCCTTCCTTGTGAAATCCTATGCTAGCCGAATTTGCCAACCCAGACCAAATGTACGTCAACTCGCTGTTTAAGTCTACCATTGTCCCATGATTTATAAAATTCATACTTGTGGAGAAATGTTTGTTGCGACCAAGTCCAGAAGATAGTTTGGTGGTAAATCCTGCAGTCCTCCCGTTGTGTTCAAAACTAACAGCAATGTTCTCTGTAAACGGAGTTCGCAAGGACATGCTGATAGCAGACATTTCCTTTTCTATCCTCGTTGTAAGTTGGCCTTTAATAGATGCATCATTCAGGTTCGCATCTGTAATTATTTCCATATCGCTGTAACCACCCAGTTTTGTGATAGATACCTTTGCGTGTTCCCATTTAGGAATATTTGAAGTCATATTCAGGAGGAGAGCTGTCGAGACGCCGTGTTGTAGAGAAAAGTCAGAAGTTAATGCTTTTCCAGCAATTTCAGCTTCATGGTGGCATCTAAAATTGTACAGTGTTCCCTCATGGCTGAACATGAATCTGCTAGTCTCAAAACCAGCAAATGGTGTTTTTGCAACAGCACTTAGTTTTAACGATTCAATATTTAACCCATTTATCTCAGCTGAAATTTGTTTTCCATTTCCATATAAGACATTTCCATTCATTGTCAGGGTATTTCTTGTAACATGGTACATACCAGTTGCCTTCGTTTCTTCGTACCCTTCAAAAGGTGTGTGTACTATCAGTTGGCCCTCCATCTTATCTGATTCAGATCTAAAGAAGCTTACAGTACCTCCAATTGACTGATCATCTTTATAGTGAATGACACCCGTACAGCTAAATTGATTGCCTTTGTGTTCAACTGAAAGGTTGGCGTCTTGTAAATATATAAATGGTAACTGGATTGCTGCATTTATTATCATATCTGACTCGAGATGGACAGACACATCTACAATTCCCTTCAGCCCATCGCCATAGTTCACTTCTGTGTTGATGACCAGGGACCTATATGAAAGGTGGTGTTTGTGCTGGAACATAGTGTTTTCATATCCAGCGATGGGCAAGTGTATTTCAACTTTAGTTTCCACATGCATGGCGCTATAATGCTTGTAGCTAATGACACAGCTTACCGACTTGTCGTTGTATTCAGAATTGGATGTGAACAGCGTGTCCTTCAGCTGGTGCTTGTGTTTCAGCACAGAATGCTTAAATCCACTGAATGGCGTCGTCAGCTCCATCATGACTTCAGCATCCTTCAGTTCCAACTGTGGAAACGTCACTTTAGTCCAGACAGCATCCTTGTTATATCCGGTATTTGATGTAAATGAGTCAGCAGTCAACATATGGTGATGCTGCAAAACAGTTCTTCTGTAGCCTTTAAATGGAGTTTCAATTTCCACCTTGGCATCTGTATGTTTGAAATCCGCATGTTTGATGGTTGCTTTTGTCTTTATCGTTTTACCATTAAACCCACTTTCGGAAGTAAACGAGCGTCTGTTAAGAAGATGGTTGTGGTTAATAACAACCTGTCTATATGCTTCAAATGGAGTTTCAATTTCAGCTGACACATCCAAGTCTCGCGGACCAGTAGTCTTAAAGATAACCATTCCTCGAATATATTTTCCATCCATATACTGTATGTTACTTTCAGTCTTGAAATTATCTACTTGTCCTGAATGTTTTACGGACAGTCCAATATTGCGGAAATCTTCACATGACGTCAGAATACTTACAGAAGCATCAACCCTACCCTCTGTCATTATTGAGGTCTTGACGTTTATATACTTTTCATTAACATGTCCAGACAATTTCGTCATAAGATTGCTCATTGAACCATCTTTATAAACAACTGCTCCTGCATTACCTATCTGTCCATTATGTGTGTACGTCAAAAGGGTATTGAAATCAATTACTGGGTTGGTTTCGTGGAATTTTGTATCCAACAGAAAGTTGTTTTGACTTCCCATGGACCCTGTAATTTTTGTTGTGAAGCGTTCCAGGTTGCCAATATGATCAAGTGTGATTCTAACGTCATCAAAGTGTGAGCTTTTGACGTTCAGTTCAGTATCCAGAGCATTAGTTTTGTATTGATTTTGAATAGATGCATCAAGCAATTGGACTCCGCCATGCAACAAGGAAACGCTTCCAACACAGTTTGCTATGCCACCTCGGTGATCAAAGGATAACTTGACATCATCAAATTTGCTGCTTTTCACACTCACACGTCCTAGTGTTTTTTTGTTGTACAAAAATTCAATACCTGTTTGGATTAGTTTTTCTCCCTGGATTTCTATTTCGCTTTTATGTTTAAAATTAAGAAGTTTTCCATTTTGACGTATGCTCATCTTACTGTACGTGTAACCTTCAAATGGTGTCTTTATCAGAAGCGTTCCATCGATGTCTTTGTTCCATCTGAGTTTAACATTGCCGCTCATTTTATCAGTTGATCTACTTAATTCCATATGGGACATGAATCTTTGTTTTCCAAACGAATGCTTAAAGTTTAAACCCATGCGTTTGTATTCCTGATATGGCGTATGTACAGTTATATCTAGGAATAATGGTCCAGTGAATTTATATGTGGATGCAAAAATAAAAGATTTCTTTGGGGAATACTCTATTTCTATTCGTGAGGTTTGACCCTTTCGTCCTTTCATACTCTTGGCTACCATTTCAAAAAATGGAAAAGCTTTAAAAGGTGTATCTAATCTGCATTTGCAGGTAAAGTCCTTTTCAATATCCCAGTAAAGAATGCCAGTGTATTTTCCAATCAATGGGTTGCCTACCAACTCAACTTTACCACTGAACTGAGTAGGACTGAATTCGTACTGTATTCCAGTGTGCATCTTTTTGTAGTTTTTAAAAGGCGTTTCTACCTTGACCCAAAACTTCTTTCGTTTTTCAAACTGTACCCTTGCTTCCAACTTCATTGTTTTTCTAATGCCATATTCAACACTAGAAGTTGTTATCCATTCAGTTCCTTGTTTCCTGTTAGCAGCTTTAAGAATAACAGTTTTGTATCCTCTAAAAGGAGTAGTGATTCGTGCGTTTGCAGTAAAGTCTGAAAGTGATCTGGTGTCTAGAGAAGCGTCTGCCGTGACACGCTTTTTGGAAGACCACTCTAGTTCCATATGACCAGTAACTGGATAGTCATTGTACACGACGTTAAGCCTATGCATTATGCGGTTATGGAATGGGGATCTTAAATCAACTTTAAAGTCAGCATTTCCATCTGATCTAAAATAGTAAACATCTGTCATGACTTTATTTTCTCCATCTGCTTTAATATGTGAAATAACGTGATAAAAACCATCACCAAATTCATTCTGAATATCCATTTCTAGATGCTCCATGTTTGTCCAAGGTGACTGCACTTGCAGTCTGCCAACTGTTTTGATCCTGGTGTCCACGGAATGATCTCCAGTGAGTTCTATATACAATCTTTTGTTGTTTCCCCAGTCGGAAGTAATTTGAGTTTTCACATTGTTGTGCGTATTTGCATGATTCCAGACACTTACAAAACGTCCATATGGGGCTGATATCAGTAGTTTGCCAGAATTTCGCAGTTGCCAGTCCATCAAGGTGTGGTTCATATTTAGATCAGACACCCACTGCTTTTTATTTATCTCCAAGGCTAAATTAGTGGTAAACATGATACTGTCGTCAGTGTGTTTCGCTGTAACTTTACACTTTTCATAAGAAGGAATATTGGAATTAAATACAATTATTCCTTCAATATCTCTGACTGAAGTGATGAGTTTTGCCTTTCCGACAACAGAGAGTTCAGCTTCGGTCTTTTCAAGCGAACCTCGAATATTGCAATTTAAAGTGTCGCTGAGGTCATAAGCAATGGATAAAGCTGCGTTTCTTATTCCTTTAACAGATGAAGTTGTATCAATTATAACAGCAGCCTTGTTGAACGAAACTGGTTTCTCCACTGTTACGTCCATGCTGAAATGATGACTGTGGTTGTTCATTACAGATACAACACTAGATGTTATCTTTTGTCTGTTGCTCACCACATCGACGTCCAGGTCTAGATCATTAACAGCCATGAAGGGAGTCTTTACGTGAAGACTGCTGTCAAATGTTAAACCAGTATTTACCCGTTCATATTTCCATGTGGTATCAACTGTCACAACTTTATCTGGATGCCATTCGAAATCAAGGTGAGTCATATACTTCGAATGTCCGCCAGTTCTCAAAGTTAGCTTAACAGTACGTCCTGGATACTTGAGAGTCGTGTCCATGTCCAGTTCGTATACAGATGTCAAGTTCATGTTGCTGGTGAATTGCATATTCTGTTTAGGATTAGTATCAGCATCCCACTTGGCATCAAGCTTCGTTTGATACGAATAATCTCCTTCTTTCTTTCCTTCAACATCCACAATAATATGCCTGTCTGGATATGCGATGTCTAGCATTCCTTTTACTGCCAGCTGTTTGGAGTATTTGTACAATGATTTGACGCTGTAGATCTGCCCATTAGTCGCTACTTGACCTGATGCTTTGAAGTCATGTCTGTCTAGATCGATCGTTCCACTCAAGTGCACGGGCTTCACGCCGTGCACGGTGATATCAGACGACACTTCGTATTCTGTGGACGATGGGTGTCTGTACACTGTCAAAATGCTGGACTTGGATTTCCCGATCTTTAGATTGCCATTGTGCTGGTATTCCCCCGGACTCATTTGGGTAAGACTTGAATCGAACGTGACGTCATTGCCAGGGTACTTACAGGTGAATTCGATAGTTTTCTTAATAAGCTTTCTACTCAAGTCTTTCAGATCCAAACTAGCATCGAATGTCATGCCTTTTCCACGCTTCACGTTAACTGTGGATTTTAAATATTTACGATCATGCTTGTGTTTTCCTTTCACTTGTGCGTTCAGATTCTGAAATAAAGATTAATCTCTTTTAAAATGAAAGCTGAGTGCCAATGTATATTAAACAAAATGGAATAATATCGATTACTAAAATATATGCTAATAGTTTTGTTTAACTTTCTTAGACTAAATGTTAACAGGATATCCAGTTTTTGACAAAACATTATATTTTTTGCAAACTGTTTGATAGATTCTGCCTTATTGGGTTATGCAGTTTTATTATCCTGCTGTGGTGCTTCGACATGATTATCAGTAACTTATTTACGTATATATTTAGCCCACCTTTATCCCCTTAATACATGTATTCATAATGGAGCTAATGTCTACTTTTCCTTCATGATAAGCTAAGGACTGAACGGTATCTTGGTATATAATAGTTAATAGCTATTTTTATAATTAATTTTTATATATAAAAGTGGAGATACCGGAAATGATGTAACCCAAATTATTAAACTTGGAAAATAATGTTTATGGCTAGTGTAAAACACAAATATAACATCAAATGCATGCTTATGTTCTACCTGTGCCGCCCATTGTGTTTTCAGCAGGTAGCTAATAGTAGCTGACGACTTGACCAACTTGTGTCTGATCACAGTCAAGGCGGTAATCTTCTTATTGAGGTCCTTGTAGTTCTTCCCATATTGCATCTTGAACGACACATCTGTGATACGACTGTTGTGAGCCAAATCAACGCTCGTGTCAAAGTTCAGTTCTGGGTTGCGTTTCACATCAAGATTCCTTTAAGGGATATCAATAAATTAATAACATGTAACTAAAAAATACATGAGACATTTTATATAATGTCAACATATTTTGCAAATAAATTCTCAATTTACAATTTTGGAAAAAATTAGTATATACATCTCTTAATAATTGTGTATTTTCGAACCGCGTGACATTTTGCAATGTCTTATTTGGCAAGATTCTGCAAAAGTAACAAATCTTAACTTTCTTTTATCTTTCAGGCCAATCCCACACGTTCATGTATCAGTTTCAAAGGTCAGTCCATGCTTCTCTAACATGATCTTTGTGGTCCAATAAAACGTACTCTACAAGTAAATAAAAAATAGAAATACAACCCCAATAAATACCTAGCAAATACATATATATACTTATACCTACACGTTATATTTCTGCTTGAAAAGTGTTTTGGTTGACCGTTCTGTGAATTTCGTGCTGAATGCTATTCTGTTCTTGCCATCATGTTTCAGCAGAGGAAAGTTGTAGTCCACAGCGACTCGAGACGCGCTTCCCTTGGTCTTCCTGTCCAGCAGGCCGGTCATTTTCACTGTGGCATACTTTGACGTCACGATCAGCACGGTGTTGTGTCGCACTCGTTTCCCGCTCATTTTACGCCAGTTACCTTTAGAAACAAAAAAAAAGAAAAACAATATCCAAGTCCACGTGCTGATTCAGCGGGGGATCTGAGGGAAGGTCTGGAATCCCTTGGACAATCATTTACAAAACAAAAAAGTTTAGTTAGATCTTAATTATTTTCGATACGACTGATCTTGCATTCATAATTTTGACCCTCTGTTCAAAATTGCTGGATACATGCATAGGGTCTAACAGCATTTGGTTGCTATGGCAAACGTACTTAAAATTAATACACATTCGAAAACACTGCTGAAATAATTAATACAGTCAAAGCTGTGTTAACCAGCCACCTAGGGGAATAAAACATGGCATCTTAAGACAGATGGCTGCTTAATACAAGTCAATTTAAACTATATTAGGTGATTTGAACAAACAGAAGTTCACCAGCCTCCACGGTGCAGTGGTCCTTGTCGTGGACTCAAGGCTGGTAGGTACAGGGTTCGCACGGCGTCGAATCCTGGTACTGGCTCCAACCCAGAGGATGTCCTTAAGGACTCAATGGGTAAGGCCACTACACCCTTTTTTCTTTTCTTTTCTTCACTTTTTCTAACACTACCAATTCCTGTCCTGGACAGAGGTACTGGCGTAGGCCAGAACTTGTGCCCAGGACGGGCGTCTGCTACAACAGCCTGG
>JAULBQ010428739.1:0-13957 GCA_032355525.1 Pachydermia laevis
CTGGACGAAGTTCAGGACCCGCAAAATATCGGAGCCTGCCTGCGTACCGCCGATGCAGCCGGTGTCGATGCGATAATCGTATCAAAAAATCGAAGCCCGGCACTAAGCCCGGTAATGCGGAATGTCGCCAGCGGCGCGGCAGAGACTGTGCCCTACATTATGGTGTCAAACCTGGCCCGTGCTCTGCAAAAAATAAAACAGAGTCAGGTCTGGGTGATGGGAACCAGTGGTGACAGTGAACAGACAATTTATGATACGGCCTGTCACGCAGCAGCAAGTCAGCGGCTGGCACTGGTAATGGGCTCTGAAGGCAAAGGCATGCGTCGTTTAACACGTGAAGCCTGCGATGAGCTGGTTTCCATTCCCATGCAGGGCAGTGTGGAGAGCCTAAACATTTCGGTAGCTACGGCAATCTGTCTGTACGAGATACGTCGACAACAAAATGCCGGATAAGTCTGAATTACATATAGTGGTGCCCGGCATCTGCGGACCATTGGCCGAAACCGGGTCACTGATGACCAGTCATGTCATTGCGCGATGGATAAAAACATTATCAAGATCTCGCTGTTTACCCGCATTGGGTAATAGCAATGCGGTAATCGCTTCGATATTAAAATTACAGCTTGATGCAGATTTCCCGTCAGCTGCATTAACCCTGATGGCAGATGAGCGCTACGATCCTGCTATGTATTATATGCATGCCGATCCGGTTCATTTACAGGCCGACATGGATCATGCGGTATTAACTTCCAGTGCTGATTTAAATATTAGTGATACCGAGTCTGCACAACTCTGCGCGATGCTCAATTTACATTTCGATCAGGATGGGTTGACTTTTTTCATGTTGAATAAAGACCAGTGGTTTGTCTCGTGCACCGATATAATCAGCCTGCGTACCACACCACTTGGCGATGCGACCGGCAGAAACATTAATTTTATTCTGCCTGAGGGGGAAGATGCCGTTCGCTGGAAACAGGTACTGACTGAGGCGCAAATGTTAATGCATTCGCATGCGTTAAATATTGACAGAGAAAACGCTGGCGCAATGAGTATTAACAGCTTATGGTTTCATGGTTCCGGTGCGCTGGCAGGTATAGCAGCGGGCAGGGCTGCCAATTTGTGCAGCCGGCACAATATGTTAAAAGGACTGGCCTGTTTTACAAAAAATAATTATCTGACTGTTCCCGATACGGTTAATGAATACACGGATTATTTGCTAAGCTGTGATGATGGTTTTGTCGAAGTGTTGCACCTTGCTGAGCTCGAACATCTGGTTAATTACACCGATGTCAGGCCGTGGTTGAATCAGCTGTCGGAAATTCTGGACTATTGGCTTTACCCCGTATTGAGATTTGCCAATAAAAATAATATTAACGTAACTTTATATCCCTGTAATGGAAAAAAATATCAATTTTCCAGATATGATTCTTTAAAACTCTGGCGCAAGGATAAACTGGAAAAACATGTCAACTGCTACTAATCACCATACCGGTCAGGCGGCGGCGAAGGCTAATGACGCTACCCTTGCCGACTCGTCAATTAAACGTCGACATGCTGCCATTAGCGATGAGTTAAAGAACAGCAATTTACACCCATTACTGAAAAAAATTTACGCCAACCGGGGGGTGACCTGTTTACAGCAGGTTGAATACCGTTTAAAAGATCTGCTTGATTTTTCACTGTTAAAAGATATTGACCGTGCAGCTGAAATTGTTTGTCAGGCAATTATGAAAAATAAATACATCGTGGTGGTCGGCGATTTTGATGCTGATGGGGCGACCTCCTGTGCGGTAATGATTCGTTCACTGAAGGCTTTTGGCCTGGATAAGGTGGATTACCTGGTGCCGAATCGGTTTGACTACGGCTATGGATTAAGCCCGCAGATTGTTGAGGTGGCGGCGCAACTCAATCCACAGGCAAAACCGGATCTGATCATAACGGTTGATAACGGTATTTCCAGCATCGATGGCGTCAGCCGTGCCAACGAGCTGGGTATTTCGGTAGTGGTGACCGATCATCACCTGGCCGCAGACAGTCTTCCGCAGGCGGCAGCCATTGTCAATCCCAATCAACCCGGCTGTCAATTTCCGAGTAAAGTGATTGCCGGAGTCGGTGTGGCTTTTTATCTGATGCTGGCCGTTCGTGCCCGGCTGCGGGAAAACGACTGGTTTGCCGCTCAGTCTGGCCGAAAAGAACCCAACATGGCTAACTACCTTGATCTGGTCGCCCTGGGCACGGTCGCTGATGTTGTACCGCTGGATGAAAATAACCGTATTCTGGTTGAATCGGGTTTACAGCGGATTCGAGCAAACAAGGGCTGCGCCGGTATCAATGCACTGTTAACGATTGCCGGGAAAGCGGTTGAGGGCTGTTCGGCACAGGATTTTGGTTTTATTATCGGGCCACGGTTAAATGCGGCGGGCCGTCTGGATGATATGTCAATTGGTATCGAGTGTCTGTTGAGAGATGATTATGCACAGGCGATCAAATATGCTTCAAGCTTAAACCAGATGAACGTACAGCGCCGTCAGATTGAAGGTGAAATGCTCGAGCAGGCATATTCCCTGTTAAAGCAGCAAGTCGTGCAACTGGATGATGCCGGGAAGATACCGGACGCACTGGCTTTATATGATGAACAATGGCACCAGGGTGTGGTGGGCCTGCTGGCCTCAAGAATCAAGGAAAAATACCACCGGCCTGTTATCGCATTTGCGGATGCCGGCAATGGCGAACTGAAAGGTTCCGGTCGTTCCATTCCGGGATTGCATATGCGTGATGTGCTCGATGCGATTTCAAAACAGCACACGAGCTTGATTGATAAGTTTGGCGGTCACGCGATGGCGGCAGGGCTGACCATTAAACAGGACAGGCTAGTCCAGTTTCAACAGGCCTTTAGCCAACAGGTGAGTGCACTATTACGGCCGGAAGACTTAGCCAATATTAAAGAAACGGATGGCCCAATCAGCGAACAATACATGAACATGGAAGCCTCGGATATACTCAAATATGCCAGCCCCTGGGGGCAGCAGTTTCCCGAACCGGTATTTGATGATGTATTTAATGTTGTTAACTGGCGCATCGTAGGCGAAAAACATTTAAAGCTGGATCTTGCAAAACAGGATACCGGGGAATGTTTTGCAGCCATTGCCTTTAATAAAACCGATGCGGATCTGCCGGCAGGCGATAACAGTATACGTATTGTTTATCGACTTGATGTCAATGAGTTCAGAGGCAAGCGAAGCCTGCAATTAATTGTTTTGCATATCGAAGAAGAATGATGCATTTATGTACTCTTTAATAAAACGGTTACTGTTTTTATTTGATGCGGAAGTGGTACATGTTCTGTCATTAAATATGTTGAGCTTTTTCAGTTCAACCGGCTTGCTGTCACTGTTTCTTAAAAATCGCATCGATGCACCGCTTACGGTGATGGGAATCAAGTTCCCCAATTCGGTAGGGCTTGCTGCCGGTCTGGATAAAGATGCACGACATATTGATGCCCTGTCACAGTGCGGTTTTGGTTTTATCGAAGTGGGTACAGTCACGCCGCTGGCACAGCCGGGTAATGAAAAACCGCGTCTGTTCCGACTGCAGGCGGATCATGCCATCATTAATCGAATGGGGTTCAATAATGCGGGCGTCGACAATCTGGTGAGTCAGGTTAAACACAGTAACTGGTACCAACAGGGCAATGCTTCTGAACAGAAACCGGAACGCTGTGTGTTGGGCATCAATATCGGTAAAAATAAAGTCACACCGCTGGAAAATGCCGTTGATGATTATCTTGCCTGTATGCAGCAGGTTTACGCTTACGCCGATTACATCACGATTAACATTTCATCACCGAATACGCCCGGTTTGCGAAAATTACAGCATGGAGAAGGTTTAAGCGAGCTGCTAAAACAACTAAAACACAAACAGGCTGAGTTA
Organism: Pachydermia laevis; assembly: GCA_032355525.1. Classification (NCBI taxonomy): domain Eukaryota; kingdom Metazoa; phylum Mollusca; class Gastropoda; order Neomphalida; family Peltospiridae; genus Pachydermia; species Pachydermia laevis. The sequence goes on from JAULBQ010428739.1 coordinate 3,931, forward strand.
CATCAGCAAACTCGTCGCTACGTGCCGCTGGCCGTAAAAATTGCCCCTGACTTAGATAGTGAAGAAATTCAGGATATCGCCGATCGATTAGTGGCAGCGAATATTGATGCAGTAATTGCCTGTAATACCACCAACAGCCGACCTTCGTCATTGTCAGACCAGCAACTTGCAGCACAGACAGGTGGCTTGAGCGGTGCCCCCATTCTGGACCTGTCTACCCGGGTGCTTAAGCAGCTGGTGAAAGCGCTTGACAGGAAAATACCCGTTATTGCGGTAGGCGGGATCTCGTCTGCTGAAGATGCCATGGAAAAAATTAATGCCGGAGCCAGCCTGGTGCAGATATATACCGGATTTATTTATTCCGGTCCAAAACTTGTCAGTGATTGTGCCAAAGCACTAAAGAATCATTAATTCAGACGGTAAATAATTATTTTTGCTGATTTCTGCTATATTCAATATACCTTTTACCGTTTAATTAAAGTATACAAATCAGGCGCTTACCAATATGCATTTGCCCATGAGTGATGCTGCTCAGGTCGATGATGCTGGTGGTCTGCAGGTTTGCTTGTAAGGATGGTAATCGGTCGGTCATAGTTGCAGACAGCATGTGGGAACCCGGTGATAAGTGATAATTCTGAGTACAAGTAAGCCTGTAAGCCCGTTCGGGCGCGATCTGAACAGTATGTTGTCTGCCCTGCAGAGTGTGTTAAGGCGCCTGGCCATTAACATCACTGTGCACCGCATTATATCGTCTGCCACGCTTGCAGAAATTATTCAGGCCCAAAATTGAGTGCCCGGATGCTACGTTTACACTTATGGATTATTTTTTTCTTCAAAAAACTTTGCTGACAGGCATAACGCTGGTGTATTGAGATTAACAAATGAGTGAACGACAATTTTTGTTTATTGTGGGAGGGTTGATTTTAATATCGCTCTACACTGAAATAGATATGATGATTTATGTGTTATCTTCATGGCTATTGTTCGAAGCGATTACCGATATACGAATAACCTCACTTTCACAAAAAATGGTGGGCAAAACTGTACCCGCCGGTATAACGATTTTTCAAACACAAACCCGGTTTGATTTTGATGCATTTAGAGCCTGGCGTATTTTGGTTTCTGTTTTGTTAGGTGGCACATTTATCCTGATGAATAAGTACCAGCTTGAAATTTTATGGTTTTTGCCCTGGTTTATGGGATTTTCGATAATGGGAGCAGGGGTTAGCGGTATCTGTCCAATGATTCTGCTTATTCGCTGGTTAGGATTTAAATAAATATAAAATGCAGGGAATGGAAACAAAATTCGAAGTAAAACTACCGGCCCGAATTACCGGCCTGGTATTCTGGGGGTTGGTCTTTATTGGTTTGCTGGTTGCCGTGATCATCCTGCGTCAGGCAGAAACCGACCTGGTTGTCTCTAACAGGGAAGAGACCCTGATTATTTCCTATGAAGTTGAAGAAATTGTTGAAGAGTTTTCTGATCCACCCGTATTAGAGCATGCGGAAGGCCGGATACGATCGAAAATCAGTGAGTATATGACTGAATTCGGTTTTCATGCCGCTCGCCTTTATGAAGGTGATAAGGTCTTATCGATCGGTCCCGTCGAAGAAGACGATGAGATGTACGAATATACCGTACATTACTATCCGGTAAGCTCGAATGAAGTTCATACCATCAAGATGGAGCTTTATGTTACCAACACCAATACCGTTATTTCGAATATTCGCAAGAACTTTCTTTTGTCGATTGGTTTAGGTGTTTTTATTTTTGGTATGTTTTTGCAGCGTATATTACAGAAAATGCTGTCAGAGCCCTTTCAGAAAATGGTAACAACAGCAGAGCAGTTTTCCAGAGGGAATGAAAATATTCGTTTTGATGATAGCCGTGTTGATGAATTCGGTTATTTAGCAAAATTCATAAACAATGCTATTGAATCCATCCTGGCACATAAAAATGAACTTGTGCAGGCACTGGAACGCGTCTCTGCTTCTGAGGTTGCACTGAATAATGAAAAAGAACGCGCAGAAGTAACCTTATATTCTATAACTGACACAGTGGTTACGGTTGATGTTGACGAACGCATCAATTATTTAAACCCGGCCGGCGAGATATTACTGGGCTGTGATAAAAAAGATATAACCGGGAAAAAATTCAAACAGGTTTTTAATATTGTTGAAGAAAGCAGTGGTGATGCAATTGAAGATCCATTGCACAAATGTTTTTTGACCGGAGAAATTATCCATTTACCGGAACATTCGTCTCTAATAGCTAAAGATGATTCTGTTATTTCAATAGAGGCATCAATTGCACCAATGAAGTCAGGCACAGGTGGTCTAATGGGAGCAGTGATGGTTATTCAGGATGTCAGTCACACCCGTCGCTTAACCCGGCAGCTTTCATATCAGGCCAGCCATGATCTGTTAACCGGGTTATATAACCGTCGGAAATTTGAAGAATATCTGGAGGAAGTTCTGGTTAATGTTCGTGAAGAAAAGCGAAACCATTCTTTATTTTATCTAGACCTGGATAATTTTAAAGCAGTCAATGACACCTGTGGTCATGTCGCTGGCGATGAATTACTGAAACAATTACCGGCCTTATTCAACGATGTATTGCGTAGTGGAGATATCGTTGCCCGTCTTGGTGGTGATGAGTTTGGCGTACTACTGGAAAACTGTGGTACAAAACAGGCGGTCAATATCGCCGATAAAATACGCCAGAAAATCAAGGATTATCGGTTTATCTGGGACGATAAGACATTTGAAATCGGCGTAAGTATTGGCGTCGTTGCAATCAATGTTGATAACAATGATGTCTTACAGGTATTAAGTGCGGCTGATATTGCCTGTTACGCGGCAAAGGATTCGGGGCGTAATCGTGTGCACGTGTTTGAACAATCTGACAAAACGGTGAACGAACACTATGGGCAGAGGCACTGGACGGCGAGAATTTTTAAGGCATTTGAAGAGCACCGTTTTCAGATATATCAGCAGCCCATCGTCAGTGTCATAGACCAGAACAGAGACCATCTTGAAATACTGTTGCGCATGATTGATGAAGAAGGCAATGTGATTCCCCCCGGTGCATTTATGTCGGCCGCTGAGCGTTACGGTTTAATGCCGGATATTGATCGCTGGGTAATACATGAAGTGTTCAAGTATATGGGCAGGGATAACCCGGCTGATCCGGTTAAAGGCACAAACCGTATTTTTGCAATAAACCTGTCGGGTGATTCCATCAATGATGATTCATTACTGGATTATATCCTTCAGCAGAAAAACAAATTTTCTGTGTCATTAAAAAATGTTTGTTTTGAAATTACTGAAACGGTGGCTATCAGCAATTTGAGTAAAGCGACGGTATTTATCAATGAATTAAAAAGTTATGGCTGCCGGTTTTCTTTAGATGATTTTGGCAGCGGTTTGAGTTCGTTTGCCTATCTAAAAACTCTGCCCGTTAACTATCTGAAAATTGATGGCAGTTTTGTCAGGGATATCAGCCATGATAAAATAGACAGAGCCATGGTTGAATCGATACAGCAGGTCGGAAAAGTGATGGAGTTATTGACTATCGCTGAACATGTAGAAGATGAGTCGACCTTAAGGGTGCTAAGGGAAATTGGTGTCGATTATGTACAGGGTTACCATTTAGGACGACCTGAAGCGGTAGAAATCAAGTGAAAATGACCGGCATTGAATGGGTGGTTTTTTCCGCAAATACACGCAATTAAGAAACTAAAACCGTTTGCCGCGAAGAACGCAAATGCGCAAAGAACGCAAAAAAAGCGTTTGTTTTTTTAAACCTTTGGTTTTTTCTCAGATGGTGTTTTTTTGTTTTTTATTCGCGTGTATTTGAGTTCTTCGCGGCCAACGATTTTAATATTTTAGAAGAAAAGTTTAACAATATTTTCGGTTAAGCACTAATGAAACAGCTGTGTGGAATTATGATTAAACGTCTTACAGGTATATTCGGCGGGTTTGTATATCAGCAGTGCTGTGTTCCCAGGCTTCATTAAAGAAATCAGTCAATTTACCGGCACGGCGGGGCGCCATGAAATTTACGCTGGCATGATAGTTTTTGTCTGCCGCTCTTATGCGATGCATTAAACCGCGTTGGTCTACCAGCAAAAAAGCGCTTTGTTCGTCTTTGTATTCAGCAGATAGTTTATGAATAAATACCGAGCTGCTCAGGGTTTGTGCCAGTCTGATCAGGCTGTGGCCGTTCTGTACGGCTTTTCCTGAGTTCTGTACCAGTATGCGTATACCGGTATTCGGGTGCCTCCTGGCCAGATTAAAAATTGCCCGTTCAAATTCATGGTCGTCGTATATTTCTGTTTCAAGATCCAGGGTAAATATATCAATACTGAAACGGGCCTGTTTGACCAGAGACAGGGCCGCAGTTTTACACTGTTCGACCGTATCGACCAGTAGTTCATCCCTGGTTTCGCCGAGTTTATAAATCTGTGGCAGCTCTTCAGTCATACTCTGTGCTTAATATTGGTGTTTTAGCGGTTCATTGTCTGCTATCTTCAACGACATTTGCCGATGCGGTATACTGGCTTCATAAAAAACGTCACTACACACCACAAAGCCATGTTTTTCATAGAAGGCAACAGCCGATACCTGTGCATGGAGATAGATTTTTTCCTGTTTTTTGCTGACCGCTGTTTGTAATAGAAACTGAAGTAATTTGCTGCCGACACCCTGGTTGCGGTATTCAGCCAGTACCGCCATTCTTCCTATTTGACCGTCAGTTTTTAATCGTGCAGTGGCTATGACGATGTTATCGGCTGTGGCAAGAAAATGCATAGCGCTGACATCATATTCATCCCACTCCATGTTTTCCGGCACCTGTTGCTCTTCGATGAAAACCTGACGCCTTATTTTTTTCAGGCTGTCCTTATCTCTATCCCAGTTTGCAATAAAAATTTTAATGTTGTCAGTATGCATGCTGTTTCTATCTGTTATTCATGCTGCCCGAGAGACGCCCGTGCATTCTTTGCGTTTATTAAGCTTCTGCTGCGATTACAGCGCCATTGTTAAATAAAGTCAGTAATACATTTCTATCGTCTGCTGTCATGATATTTTCAAGCTGATGAATATTGAGGTATTCATCCCTGCATACTTCTTCGGCAAAGGTTTTGCTGACCGGATAGCTGTTGCCATCAACAAACAGTAATGCGGTATCATCTGCGTAGCTAAACAGGAAGCGAGAATAGGGTGAATGCTTCAGTTCGGATTGTGCCGCAATCGCAGAAAGCTGGGAAAAGTCCATGTCCTGCGGGTCACCGGCAAAATCTTCATAGACTTTGTTATCACTGAAAAATTGTCCCAACCACTGGGTGACCAGTTCGGGTCGGAGGATGAAGCCCTGTTTCAGGTAATCAATAAAGTTTGTTACGGTTGCCGGAGAAATTTCAGCATGGTGTGCGGGTTTTGCCGGGGAGTGGTCACGAAAACGTGTGCTATCGTGTGTGTGTTCATTAAGGAAATGGATGTAGTCATTGGTAATGGTTTTAAGAGATGGTGCTCTAAGTCCCAGCGATGCAGTCAAACACTGCTCATTTTTGCCGCTTGCGCTTTGACAGCTTTGTGCAATACCATGATGGGCAACATTCGGCGGCAGGTATAACATATCCCCCGGATTTAATACCCACTCGTGCTCAGCCGTAAAATTTTTTAATATGCACAGGTCTGTCGCTGGCAGTGTCTCCTGATCAAAGTTCTCGCTGATTTTCCATAAGCGCTGACCGTTAAGCTGTATTAAAAAAACGTCGTAGGCATCGGTGTGCGGGCCGACCGATCCTCCTGGCGGGGCATAGCTGATCATAAGATCATCGACACGCCAGTCAGGAATAAAACGAAATTTATTGAGCAATACCCTGGTTTCAGGTAAGTGCTTTTCGATATCGCTGACCAGTAGCGACCAGTCCGAGTCAGGCAGTTCACTAAAGCGTGATTCGTCAAAGGGGCCGAATTCCACCTGCCATTGTTTTCCCTTGTTGCCGGAACTATCGTCACCTTCGGCAAAAACTAGTCGTGCATTAACATGTTCCTCACAGGCCAGGCCGGCGAGCTCATTTGCTGTTAGTGGGGACTGTATGTCCGTAATGGCGTTTCTGATTAACAGTGGTTTCTTTTGCCAGTACCGGCTTAAAAAGTCTTCAATGCTGGTTTCACCCAGACAGTGTAAGTTTTCGGCTTTCATGATTGTGTCCAGTTACTAACCCGAAGCCCTGTATGTCGCATAATCAGCCTTCGGGTTAGTAAGCGCTGAAACAGCGCTATAGATTTCTGGTCTGCTCGATTGCATTACCGATATAATTATGCGGTGTCAGTGTCAGCAGCTGGCTACGTGCAGCTTCCGGTATTTCCAGTGTTTGTATAAATTCCTGAAACGCCTGCTGTGTAATTGTTTTACCACGGGTAAGTTCTTTTAGTTTTTCGTACGGATTTTCAATACCGTAACGACGCATAACGGTTTGTATGGGTTCGGCTAAAACTTCCCAGTTGGAATCGAGGTCAGCATCGATAACAGCGGCGTTAATTTACAGTTTGTTCAGACCTTTTAACAGGGACTGATAGGCAATCAGGCTGTGCGCAAAACCCACTCCCAGGTTTCTTAATACGGTTGAGTCAGTGAGGTCACGTTGCCAGCGAGAAATCGGCAGTTTCTGGCTCAAATAGTTTAGCAGGGCATTGGCGATTCCCAGGTTACCTTCCGCGTTTTCAAAATCAATGGGGTTCACCTTATGGGGCATGGTCGATGAGCCAATTTCGCCCGCGACCGTTTTCTGTTTGAAATAGGCGTTGGAGATGTAAGCCCAGATATCACGACTTAAGTCGATTAAAATGGTATTAAAACGGCTGATAATATCGAATATTTCTGCCATGTAATCATGCGGTTCAATCTGAATAGTAAAGGGATTGATTTGCAGACCAATAGACTCAATAAACGCTTGTGAGAAAGCCGGCCAGTCAACTTCAGGGTAGGCGCTAATATGCGCATTATAGTTGCCGACAGCCCCGTTAGCCTTGCCGAACAGTTGTGCGTCTGCAAGTTGCGTACGCTGTCTGCGCAGGCGGTAAACCACATTGGCCAGCTCCTTGCCGACCGTGGTCGGTGACGCGGTTTGGCCATGGGTTCGACTGAGCATAGTCTGTGCGGCAAATTCCTGTGCCTGATTTGACAGCTTGTCTATGATTTCATCCATTGCCGGTAATAACACATCATCGCGACCGGCCTTTAGCATTAGACCGTGAGACAGATTGTTTATGTCTTCAGACGTACAGGCAAAATGCAGGAACTCATTACTGGCCTGGAGGCTTGCATTGTCCTGAATTTTTTCCTTCAGAAAATATTCAACCGCTTTTACATCATGATTGGTGGTGCGTTCAATGGTTTTAATCCGCTGCGCATCGGTTAACGAAAAATCATCAACGATGCTGTTTAAAACGGTCATCGCAGCCTCATCCAGAGCGGGAACTTCGCTGATTTCAGGGTGCTCGGCCAGTGCCTGAAACCAGCGCACTTCAACCAGAACCCGGTGTTTGATCAAGCCGAACTCGCTGAACAGGGTTCTGAATTCTGTAGTTTTAGAACCGTATCGGCCATCAACAGGTGATATTGCTGTAAGTTCGCTTAATTCCATCATAGGGTCCGTAAAGTTTTGTTTTATAAGGATGCTCGACTCAGGCTATACCTGTCCAGCCTGAGTCTGGCGTGTTTTTCCTGTTCTGATAAGCACCTGCAACCGTTTTGTTAGTCAGGTGTCTACCGTCTTTCTCCTGAAAATGCTGATTTTTAAACGCTTTCATCCGGATTTAATCAGAACTTCCAAAATTAAATAAAAGCGGTATTATACACCTTGGCGAAGTACTAGAAACTACTTGAACACGCAGGGGCTGACGTTAATGGGTGCTTATCGAATTGAAAAAGACAGCATGGGAGAACTGCAGGTTCCACAGGAGGCCGTTTACGGCGCACAGACGCAGCGTGCGGTAGATAACTTTCCGATAAGTGGTTTAACCATGCCGCAGGCATTTATCCGGGCGCTGGGTCTGGTTAAGCAGGCATGTGCAAATGCCAACCATGATTTAGGCGCACTGGATGAGAATCGTCGCCGTGCAATTTCTTCTATCTGTGATGATGTGATTAACGGCAAATTAAAAGATCAGTTTCCGCTGGATGTCTTTCAGACCGGTTCGGCAACCAGTACCAATATGAATGCCAATGAAGTGATTGCAAACCTGGCGTCACAGGAAGCGGGTCACAAAGTGCATCCAAACGATCACGTCAATATGAGTCAGAGTTCCAACGATGTTATTCCGACTACCATTCACGTTAGTGCCGCATTAAGCTGCCATCAGCAGCTTATACCGGCAATCAGTCATCTTATTTCTGTGATTGATAAAAAGGCGGAGTCGCTGGAAAATATCGTCACTACCGGGCGTACCCATTTAATGGATGCGATGCCGGTGAGTCTGGGACAGGAGCTTTCCGGCTGGTCGGCACAACTGCAGGCCGCTTTATCACATATTGAGGATACACTGCCTGAAATACGTCAGCTGGCAATTGGCGGTACCGCTGTCGGTACCGGAATTAATGCGGATCAGGCATTCGGTTCGCTGGTGGCTGCACAGTTATCCAACAGCACCGGCCTGTCATTCAAGGTCGCAAATAACCGTTTTGCCGCGCTAAGCTCTCAGGATGCAGCCGTTGCATTAAGCGGTCAGTTAAAAACACTGGCGACTGCATTAATGAAAATCGCAAATGATTTACGCTGGATGAACAGTGGTCCGTTAGCCGGTATAGGTGAAATTGCATTGCCTGCATTACAGCCTGGCAGCAGTATTATGCCGGGAAAAGTTAACCCGGTGATTGCCGAAGCAACCACCATGGTCTGTGCCCAGGTTATTGGCAATGATACAACGATAACCATCGCCGGGCAGTCTGGTAATTTTCAGCTGAATGTTATGCTGCCGCTGGTGGCATTTAATCTATTGCAGAGCATAGAAATTCTGTCCAATGTCTCACGTTTGCTGGCGGACAAGGCCATTGCCGGCTTTACCGTCAATCAGCAGAATATCGGGAAACGATTCCCCTTCCTGCGAAAGTCGACGGAAGCGACGGCTGACGACTTCACGGATCGATGCGTAATCGTCCACACCTTCCACGGTGCGGATTTTGTATCGCTTGTAGCCATGTTTGAATGGCAGCCCATCAATGAATTGCACCAGGCTGGCAACCGTTTCGCCTCCTTGCAAATGAGCAATGTCGAAGCCCTCGACGCAGCGGATTGGGGTGGTGGGGGTGATGTCGAGGGCACGCGCGAGGGATTGGCAGCCCTTGAGGGGGTCGATGTAGCTGATCTCGGCTTCGGGTTGCCATTGATCGGCGGTCGAGGCGCGGTCGTCGATTTTTTGCATGGCCGTGATCTGATCACGGAGGGTCGCGGCACGCTCGAAGTCTGTGTCGGCGGACGCTTGGGTCATTTCTTTGGTAAGTTCGCGGATCATGGTGGAGCGTTTGGTTTTGAGGAAGCGGGTGAAGCGGTTGATGTCCTCGCGGTAGAGTTCCTTCGTGATGGATTCGTTGCAGGGGGCGGTGCACTTGCCGATGGCGGCGAGCAAGCATGGGCGGAAGAATCTGTTTTTAGGATCGCCGACCTTGATGTCGAGTGAGCAGGTGCGGAACTTGAAGACGGCCTGCAGCGCATCGATGGCTGTTCGTAATGCGCCGGCGGAGGTGAAGGGGCCGTACAGTTTGACGCCTTTGGATTTGGGTTCCCGAGTGACTTCGATGCGAGGAAATTCTTCACGCGTTGTGATCATTAAATACGGAAATGTCTTGTCGTCTTTGAGTTCTTTATTGTGCTTGGGCTGGATGTCTTTGATCAGCCGCGATTCCATCAACAACGCATCGACCTCACTTTCGCTGTCGATATAGTCGATGTCTGCAATCTCCCCGATCCAAGGGGCGGTTCGAGCATCTTCGGCGGCGGCTTTTAGAAAATAGCTTCCC
>JAULBQ010429850.1:0-13927 GCA_032355525.1 Pachydermia laevis
CTTTTATATGCACTTTCCCACAGACAGGACAGCACATACCACAGCCTTTGATGAACCAGTTGTGGACCACTGGTTTCGTTAGTGAGAAAGAAGAGGGTGTAATGGCGTAACACCTTCCCATTGGGCCCTTAAAAACCTGCTCTGTGATGGAGCCAGTACCGTGGGAGGCGAACCCTGTACCTACTAGCCTGTAGTCCGAATGTCTGACCACTGCCATGGAGACCGGTTAAAAAACATTATATAAATCAGTAGTACCGACTACTACATTTTCTTTCACTTTGATTGCTGGGTTTAATGAAAGGAATATTTTAATTAAACAACTGTATGAAATTAAGATATCAATTTAAGATTGATAAATAAAAATTCAAAATGTGTGAACAAAATAGTTTCCATGTCAGATTAGTATGCAACCAAATGGAGAGACTTTACAGAAAGTGTTGTCCATCTTTTGGATTGTGTTAAAACTGAGCTATGCACAACAATGCAATTCAACCAGTTGAACTGCCCTTAATTGCTAGGTTTACCAGTTGCCATGGGAACGAAGGAGTGGTGTAATCAAGGATGTTACAACATATTACGTACTGCACAATGGTGATGAGTGAACCAGCACAACCAGTGTGCAAACTAAAGCAGCAAATAAATAACAAACTACGTCGGAAAATAAGTTTCATGTCGAAAATAACTGTACAAAACATGTAATAAATAAGCATAGACAACCGTATGCAAACTGTTATTAAACGCTGACAAATTAAAATACTGATGTCAGAAATATCATTACTTGAAAACCTTACTGCCATGAATCATTTTTAACTATCGCACAAATTCTTTCTTTCTTTTTTGTTTTTAAATAACAAAATGTGAAATTGTTTTATTATTCAATATTAATATTTCGGATCATGTTCTTTTTTAGTATTTTGTAATATGTTGTGTAACAAAGGTGAAGGTTAATGACATTCTCTCAAACTACTTATGTTATTTATTTAAAAGCAGTGATTGGTCAGACAGGTGGTCATCATAGCCAATCAGTTAACAGGAATTTATAGATTTGCAGTTTTACTCATTCACAACCAGTTTCAGCCAATATCCTGACCTATAAAACTATAATTATAATACATGCATATGTTTAGCTTTGCTTATGAACTTTATGTATGTTGCACACATTGTCTATGTTGTGTACCAAAATAAAACAAAATTGAAACAAAAACAAATGACACCAAAGCAACCAACAGTATATCTTTCACTGTTACAATCAAAATGAAGACATAGAAACAACTGTTTCCAAACTATCTAAAACAAATTAAGACTTCAAGTCACTGACATAAATAGTTTCCAACAGGTTTTGAAAAACATCTTCAAAATAACACCACTAACATAATTGAATTACTGTAATTTGTATAAATTTTGCATCGTTTGCAACCGACCTCAGTTGACGAAATTTATACCTATGCATTGCTTTCTTTTTTAATATTATATCAACGGTCGTTCGCAAAAATTACACACCACGGACATGTGTACTCAGGAGGAGGAAACATATCGCATTATTATCGGGTTTGCAGTATTAAATTTAGTATTAAAACCAGTTTTGTCTACGACCGAGTCTTACTCTTAGAATGAAATTTTTCAAAATTTTCACAAGGATGTTGGGATGGTCTTGGGTTTCAGATATATTCTTTTATTTTATTTTAAAGTACAGGGCCCAATTTGTTCACAATTAAAAACAACATACCCAAGTTATAAACTGCAAAACCATTTCGAAAATGTTCACGTCAGTGACTTGCAAAATTAATATCTCTTGGCGGGAGACAACCGATATCACAGAATATTTTAGTTTAGCCCATAAAATTAATAATTTGGTTTAATAAAACCACTTACTCTCAAGTATAATGAACTCTGAATGACCAAGCAAATTGAAAAACCCATGACAAACATTTGTATGATCGGACTTAGCTTGTCCTGGTGCAGGTAAAATGCTTTTATCTCATCTTTATTTTGTTCATGTATTTATAAAATGTAGAATTTCCGTTACTTTTATTTGTTTTGAGCTTTCAGGATATGTGTAGTAAGCAACAAAAAATTATTAAGATACATGACCAAGTGAAGTGGTTAATTCAGAAACAAAACATTAATTTCATGGACTCAACTAAGAAAAACAAAAATATAAAAATGAAATTAATAATCGGACAGAATGACTAAACAGTGGTATAAGCATTGTCCCAAATGTTCAACATCTAATTCGTTAACATAATACGGTACAACCCAATTAATAGGACTACAGCCTAACTTAATATGCACTTATATATAAATATAAACAACTTAACACTTGGCAACTAACTGTCGATAAATAGGCTTCATAAAGTATGGATCCTGGCCGATCTACCCGATTAAATCAACCAATCATAGGCCTCCAGATATCATACCAAGCCATGTGTATATTGTGAATTGTATACAAGTCGTATTCTACGGTTTTCAGATTAATAAAAGTAATAATTTAAAGGCACTTTGATTACAATACACTATAATACAGAATTCGATAATAAAATTTCTAAGCATAAATGATCCTTTTGCTCTAGGATTTGACAAATGTGCACTTTTTAATGCAATTCTGTGGCCCCATGCATGAACATGATAACTGACATTTTCAAATTGATTGATCTAGTGTGCCATGAATGGACTTGTATCATTCACACTGTACACAGCTATCAGGAATATCACAAGTAGTGGTACATCTTGTAGGTTGCAGTGTTTGAGACCTATAATTTCTTATTTGCCATATATGAACCAGACCACAAAACCAAGATAGCAGTTCCCCGCAGACTGCAGAAATTGTACGAGTTGTAATAACGGTCATTTGAAGACACCCAGAGGATTTAATTAGTCTTGATGTTCGAAAATTCCTTCAAAGTTGTGTGCATGACAGTCCCAGGAAGATAACTTTGTGGACATCATTCCAATGAAGGGAAACGAAAGCTGTTGGTGGTGCTCAAGTCTAAAAGTGTATCAAGACAAAGTTGTTCTGTTGTCAGAGCAGCACAGTGGAAAGATCAGTGCATGATATCCTAGATTTGATTCCTGGTTGGCCAGTCCTCATATGGGAGCGAAAAAGCGACACTCTGACAGTTGTTTTCCCTAGGGTTCTCCAGTTTAATACTGCATTTCAGTACAATGTCCATGTTGATGATCAGGTCTCAATTTAACATTTTATATAAAACTTTGTATGTTAGGCACCAGATCTGTAATATTTTGTCTTTTATTGCAACATGGTTATGTTACTAAAGATAAGATAGACAGCAGTCACAAAGGGAAGCAACTCCATGATTGGAGTTCAGAAATTAGTTTTTTTCATCGGTGTCAAAATATTGTTAGTGATCCTCCTTTCTAAAGGTTATTTGAAAAATTGGGAGGGTATGAATATTTTCCCAGCATGATAGATTATCATGAAATAATTTCAGATCACAAAAGGATGTTGTTGAAAAGGTTTGACAATAATTAAAGGCCGTAAGTAACAGAATTACAATGACCAAATTCCAGTTGCAATTTTATAATTTTCATAGTACTGTGGGTCATCAGGTTCATTCATGCTTGGGGTCACAGCATTAAAATAATATTAATATCAGTGAATCTTTGTTTAATACACTGGTTTTAAATAATTATACACCGCTAGATAACCAAATAATACAATTCTCTGTACATGCAGCATTCACTTGAGATCGAAAATACACGCATTATTATTTTATATAAATTGAGCAAAATATATAGTATGACTAGCTATTTAAACATTGAACAACAAAAACAAACATTTGAACGTCATCATAAGCCGAGTGTACTGGCAATAATGCAATAAAAAGTTATTTGACAAAATAGTTATAATGTATACCGGTATGAAAGATTATTACCAAATAAAATAGAATATTTATTTCCAAAATGATGAAAATAAAATTATGAGATGATTGTTTTTTAGTTGCACAAATTCGTACTTTATAAAAGATGTGTTTTAAGAGGGGGTTTCTTTGGAACTAGGTTTTATTTTAACATGTACTGACCATGTATGACACCAGAATTACACTTTTAATCCAAATGTCCAGTTGACTGTAAACCTCTATTTATTACCACAGAATAAGCTAACTTGTAAAACCAATATTTAAGAACTTTTATGAAAATAAAATAAATTTGATTAACCATTTTGCCAATTGTACTAAAACGTTATAAACCATTACTTTTCATTGTCCACACCAGCATTCTATTAGGTGGGTGAGGGTAACCGAAATTACAAACAAAAATGGAAACCCAAATAGAAGTGTGTCATAATCAAACATCCAGCAGCATTTTATTCCAAAAAATTATTTTACCAAAAATTATTCAACATTTTGGCAGGTATAAAAAAATATATATTATTATGCTATTAGTTTGTCTCAGTAATGAATTAGGTTAAAACAAATTACATTATGACAATGACAGTAGTGATTGCTTTTAAACTTACATCACGTAGAGAGAAAAAAATTAATTTTAAAGATCATTATCTCGAAAGAACCAGAAAATCAGTGCTACACCAATAATTTTTTTAACATGGCGGGTTTTCTAATTATAACATACGTCACTGCACATTAATAAACATTGTCAATTTTATTAACATTATATTCTTAGTTATGGATAGTTAGATCATACGGCATTGAAAAATTGGACCAGGTTTCAAATACAAAACAATTCCGTACAACTAGTAGATGTAAAACTTTCTTCTGTTCTGAGAACAAAATTGGGACTTTGTTATTTTACTTTTGTTTTATCTCCAGAAAATGGTAGTAAAGTAAAGTATTAAAACGTGTTACGAAACAATACAAATAAAGTTATCTGCTTGGCTCGACCACTGTACCTGCAGTGTTCTCGGGTCTACGCACATGCATCCTTCCTCTCACTCACTACAACGCAAACTAAAACAGTAAAAACGTTACAAAATATACATGGAATGCGGGAGAACCGAACTTACAAACCACAGGACGACGGAAAATAACGTGACAGCTTGTCAAACATAAAAACATTGGGATTAAAACAATCACAACTTGTACAATCGAGGATCTAATGTTATTCCCAAACAATCTTTCTCCGAGTCTGTGTAAGTCAAGTCTGTAGGCTGTACATATGTGGTGTGTTTTATTTGGCTGTATGTGTGGTGCTAAATTCGTTCACAACCAATGACTAATGAATACAAAATACAAAATGTGAATCGCTTTGGATTCAAAAAGCATAAAAAGAAGCAAACCTTCAGATCTGTGGTAAAAATACATACAGCACACTTAAAAGTTTAATTTTCTTTTGTTAAAGTAATTTGTTTGTGTTTTCATTATTTGATTATTTGATATACATGCTGAATTCAAATTGTGTATGTATTGGTTGTACATAGTGAAATAACTACAAAGATTTGGCGGAAATGCATATTATACCATAAATTGAACGTACAACAATGGGTATGCATTAAAAATAACAAACATCACTGTCAAAATTCAATAAGCTTGGACATAAGACCCAACTGTAAGCCATAAAATGTTTTAGTTGTACCCTTTTCAACAAACATGGTAATGAAGAAATATGGGAAACATGGGATACTGAATTGTACCAATTTATAACATTGAATCTAGCACTTTCAGATGGACATGTTTCACAAACATTGTTTATATAAAATCAAACACTCATTTGTGTGTTTGTCACAAGAAAACAAATCATATTCTAAACAAAAAGGAGGGGGTTTCCAAGTAATACCTTTACTTGATCCCTGTAGCAACAAAAAGCATCCTAAAATAAACATCTGTACATATTTAACACTTACGATGATACCCAGACACAAAGACCATAGGCTACAACTGTTGATGCTATATTCTAATAAAATATTAATTTTTGTATGAAAATATTACCAATGAGTTTCTATGAATGTAAACTTTAAAATATATAACATTTTGGCATGCCAAAACATCAAAATTTAAGGCACTGTTGTGGTTATGATGATCAGCCAAATAAATTTTCTTATCAAATTTTTTGGCATGACCAAATGCCTTTGCAATGGATATGTGAGAGCAGAAATGGAAAATAAACCTGAATTTGAGTACAGTGTATAAAAACAAATCATCCAACTTGGCAAACTCATCAGCATTATTCTCAACAATACTTACTTACTAACAAATAAATATCAGCAGATTTATTAGAGATGTTGAGATTGCTAATAGGTATCGCAACGTGTTCACCAAACGTCATGCTATACCACGTATAGTATGTGTAAGATACTGTAGAATTGTGAACATTTTATCTGGATGTTTTTAACATTTTGAATGAAGGATTATCATCCTAGTTTTCTCATGTGAATTACAATGCTATGTTGGAAATTATTTTAACTATAAGAAATGCAGTAAATACTGATTTTGAATACAATTCTATTTTAACCTTCATATCAACTTGCATTAATTCAATATTCCCTACACATTTGCATTTATGCATACACTCGATTTTACTACTTGGAAAAATATCACTTGATATGACATAACTGGTGACACGTCAGATGCGAAAATATGTCACCATACACGCGCAAGTACATATCAGCAATTTCAACCTCTCTATTGTTCAAAAACATTTCCAATGCTGGACCTTCTAATAAATACACAATAATGTATCCACTGCAACGTGCAGCAGTACTCCACATGGGCTTAGCATTAGCACAATTCAAAACTTTTCATGCGTACGTCTTTGATAATAAAAATAGTATTCCTTTCATACGAAAATGCCAGACGAAACACTGACAGATTTTCAATAGTATAACAACATTATGGTACAAAGTAAAATTAAATTTACTTCTTAATAATGGCACAAGGGACATTTTACAAGCACCATACAGACCACCCTGATACAATGGTTTAATCTTTTGTACAAAATTACAAAACTAACAAACAAAACATGGTGTGGTACTTCTGTTTTACTGTTGGGGCACCAGTGTTGTATACTCTTCTCTTTATATTTGCTTTATCAATGTGACATGATTTTAAACAAACATATTTACTGATATACTCTTACTGAATACATTTTAAGTTGTGTTACAGAAAGACTTTTTTTTAATTGGTTTTTGTTTTTCATGAAACTGTCTGGGCATGAGAATGCAGCAAACATAATTTTAAACTAACGTTCTGTATGTATATAGATTTATTTAAATTTTATCTTGCAAGTAAATTTTTACAAAATTCCAAATCAAATGATAATTGCTTTAAGCCGTGATTGAAAATTAATTTTTGATGTGATTGTAGTAGGAGTGGTGGATTCATCATCCTTCTCTATATAGTGTCAAATTTTTGCATTCTGTAATAGTTGTCATTACATGCACTGACAAAAATCTGAGTTATGGTCAACTTGCTTTGTACTAATGTATTAAAAACGGAATGAAACCTTGTTGTCCGTTAAAACTATAAGAAGCCAAAATTAGACAGCATTCCTATTACACTGCATATGTAAATTTATTATAACAGTAAAATTAATTCACTGTATTTTCAATGGTGTACAAAACAAACACCAAGTTCTCCCTCATAATTTTTGTATTTAAAAACAGATCCAGAGGCACTCCTGTGCTATTTAAATTTAGCAGGCATGATTAGTTATTATTCCGTTATGTGGATAAGCAGGTGCTTGTGTGTATTTGTTTTAATTGATCGTCCATGCCCAAACGAGAAGAATAGCAGTAGATATTTATATTAAATGCAGACCACGAACAGCACCATAAATTGTGACTGAAGACAACAGCACACGTCATAGGCTAACAGTCCAGAACCTTATTAGCACTGTGCAAGATACAAAACAACGAACAGTGCAAACGTACACTTAATGTCCAACACTACATGTAACGTAAGTTTGAGGCACATGGCAGGTGCCACCTCTTCAACCCACGGTCAGGGTTAAAGCAAATCCTTTGGTCCACTCTCTAGCACTGGGGTAGAATTCACAATATTGCCACAGGTAAGTCCGGGAATTGTCTTGAAATCGTCTTCCAATATTTACCCTGAAAGAAAGAATTAAAAAAAATAATATGAGCTGTAAGAGTTGTCAATGTTCAAACGACGAACATACGGAGCTTTTCTATGACATCATATAAATATTGGTGGGCAGCGTCACGTCTTCACTGTAAATAAATTACTGGTGCGCTGCACGCCTTCACGTTATGAAAGAGTTAACAAAAATACCTTTACAAATATGTCAATTAAATATCTGAAAGAAATTTTCAAACGTCATCTGGCATGAAGGCACAAGAAAGATCTCCCTCTACTCAGCATGTTAGTCTTAAAACACTACATGGATTTTTTAATTGTATACAAAATTACTAGAACACGGACACATCCATCTGGGTTCAGGTGTATTTGTTATGTACATCAATAAACCCAGATCTCAATTTATTTGTTTTAAATAGCACTAACAGGAAAATATTTTCTTCTTGTTCTTTTCGTTCGCTTGTTGACTAGGACTACATATCGACTAGGCCAGCAGTGACTATGAACGATACAGACTTCTGGTCATAATAGCTGTTGATGCATGGTATTGTGGTCTATTAGAGTGTGTCATGAGGAACAATACCTCTTACTTCAGCACTAAAGGTTTCTGTTAGGGTTACCTCACCCTTAGTCCATATCAGTCTAACCTCTACCCATTTAGCAATCCAGTTAACAGAAACCAAAGCTCCTGCTGGCATAGCTCTCTGGGTCACTGATACATACAAGCTCCCTAATAACCACATCAAGGAATGGACTATGAAGGGGGTATGAAAATATAAAAAACAGACAAGTTGGTGAGCTCTTAGTAAGATATCAGTAAATTACGTTGAACAAGTAAAACGATCTGATACCTGAATACAAGCGGACACATACCTAAACTGCCTAGAGCATGCTCTGTCATGCTGATACACAGGGAGTCCAGTCTGGCATTTATCTCATCTGTCGAGCCTTGGTCAGCTGCGGAAACAAATTACATCGTAAACAAACCATTTTAGCAAGCAATTCCTGGTACTGCCACACATAAAGTACAGTATTAATAAAACATAACTTAACGTTGATTTGAAATATGAGCAATGCACATCAATATAGATTTTTCAATGTTAAACAAAAACAGATATATTGTCATATGCTTCAGAGAGCACTGCTTTGATCAATTTCAAAATTACTGCTGAAATATTTTCCTGACATTAAAAACACAATATACAACTCAATAAATTAAAAACAAATTTCCTATGACAGGTATCACAGTATTTTTAAAAATAAAACCCATCAACTTGTTCTAGCTCATTTAAGCATGGCCACCTACTGAATGCTTTCATAAATATACATTGGAACAAATGCATAAATGAAAATTCCAGCTGATTCTTCAACCAATACCACTGAATTGTTGTCAGGTAAGCTTAATTTATGGCATTGAAAATGTGTTCTTCTATACTGTAAAGAGTATATATCTAAATATTTTCCATAATTCTCTCAGCTTATTACATAATTGTGTTACCAACATCCCTACCCCTACCTCTCACACTTTAATGACCCAGTTAAGGTATAATATCAGTTCTAAACTACTGAATCGTACAAGCCCTGTATTCAACAACACCTGTTTTTCTTACCTGCTACAGAAATAGAAAGTGGTCCAGATCGAATCGGTAGTGAATGGGTTCTTGTAACTTGTTGTTTGCTCTGTTTAAAAGAAAAGGCAAATTGCTATTGTATATTATTGAAACACTGGTTGTGAATTTAAAGAGAGAACATGAACACCTTGTTACAAAGGGAAATAACTTTGGAAAAAGGCAAATTGCTACTGTAGAATAATTGAAAGACAATGTTTGTAAATTGTAAGAGAGAACATCAACACCTTGTTACAAAAGGAATACACTTTGGAAAAGGGCAAATTGCCCATTGTAGAATTATTGAAAGATAGTGTTTGTGAATTTAAAGAATGAACATCAACACCTTGTTACTAATGGAAATAACTTTGGAAAAAGGGAAATTGCTGTTGTAGACTTATTGAAAGACAGTGTTTGTAAATTTAAAGAGAGAACACCAACACATTGTTGCAAAGGGAAATAACTTTGGAATAACAAACAAGATTTAAAATTTGATGGGGAAACAAATATTAACAACAAATTTTGAAATAGCAAAATCCTCATTAAGTCTATTGTTCGACACCCAATGGTATTATGGCTGATGTGTTAATTAAACATCAATCCATCTTTTTATATTTTTAATTCACATGCTAAGGGGAGATAAAAATTACTCTAAACTTGCTCCAGGGTAGTGATGGAGAGCCAGTGATAACCCCTATAAACCATGAGTCTACGTTATACCTCCAGGAGTCCTGGTTTGTTGGCCAGCGAGGTGTTGAGAGAATTGTTTCGCTGGAGAGGAAGATGGCCGACTGGAGAGGCGCCAACAACAGATCGTTTCGCTCCAAAGCTCCACTGTTGTGGACTGAGTTTCTGGGGGATTCGGTTCTGCTTGGCAAACGATGAGGCTATCAATGGAAATGTGTTTCCCCATCTGAAACAAAGTAATCACAATAAACATTAAATGTAAAACATTATCATTTTAATCCATTTGTGGAACCAAAACCCTCCAAAAAACAAAACAAGCGAATAAATTAATTGAATCATATTGATTTACACCCCTACAACAATTACACAAATTTCACTCCCCAACCCATAACCCATCAGTAAGTGATATTAAAATAGGTTGGTTTTTTTTTCATTTAACAAATATTGGGGTTTGGGGTTTTTTCAAAAATTTCATTTAGGCAAAACCCCGAAAAAGTATGCTCATGAAAATAAACAATTTCATAGAAGTTACTTTGTGGAGGAGAGCTAAATTTATATGTACTAACCACTGCCATATTATTTAAAATAATGGTAAATATTTTTCCATTTAAAGTATATTTTACAGGCAACCCTCTGAACAAGTTACAACAGCCAAGTTGTTTCCCTGCCAGTACTGCTGTTATAATGAACACATCTTAACCCCCACCCACCCTGCACCCAATTGTGTTGGTACCATGTCACAAAAACCATATCAAATAGTGGATGTTCCATTACAGACCATCTCAACATCAATGTGTTACAAGCTTGGAAGTATTCACAGCGATGAATGTCAACAGAAAAGAAAGGTCATGGTGGAGCATTGCTAATTACCAACTATACGGAGTGTAACAGTTTGTGCTGTTGTAAAGAACAAACAAGGCAAGGAAAATGCAGAAATCAGTGCCAGTGAAGATGAATATATACTGTAACAAAGAACAAATTAACACTGATGTCACTTCATTACCAGCTAAATGTTTCTGTTATGTGAATAAGGTGTTTAAATAATGCTGTTACAAAGAGACTTGACTTTATTAGGTTTTCTACATCACACATCGGTTAGCTACTTACCCTTTCCTTGGCTTATCGCTGTATTTGTGTGGTGGGGGTTGCCAGATCTTCTGGGCTTGTAGCTTCCACGTTGACAGAAGATTCTTTTGTTTATGTGTGAAAGCCTACAAATAAAATTCCTTGGTACAGTGTATGATAATGGTTTAGCATTTGTGCTAAGTTATACATTGACAATATTAGAACTGGTAAAGGGTTATTTTAGATAGGGGTTTATACATACGTCTAAAGCACTTTTTAATACACATTTTCAGAGTTTTCATGGACTATAACTCTTAGTTATAACATCACCAACTAGTCTTTACATGTATGCAAACTTGCAACTACTGCTTACAAACAGAAATTCATATACAAGCGAACACTTAAATGTTCGCTAAACCTTTTTTCCTGATAACTGCAGCTTCTCTGGTGTCCACATTAACTGACACCCGGTGGTTATTTGTCTGGTTATATTTTCACCCCATCCCTCCAAAACAATAATCACCATACATAAAGTATGTATTGTATTAAACAATTATTAAACTTTTTGCCGTAGCGTCATTAAATGTGAGGGCAGTATAAAGAGACCACAACTTTACCCCCAAAAAATCAAATTTACAATTCCAATTAATTACCACTATTGTTAACGTGCATGTATGTGTACATGATGCTTATTGTAGTATACACATGTATTTGTTATAAACAATTGTTTTATCTAGTTCTTAGTAATTACCACTATTGTTAACGTGCTCACAATGCATGTAGGTGTACATGATGCTTATTGTAGTATACACATGTATTTGTTATAAACAATTGTTT
This sequence comes from Pachydermia laevis, assembly GCA_032355525.1. Taxonomy (NCBI): domain Eukaryota; kingdom Metazoa; phylum Mollusca; class Gastropoda; order Neomphalida; family Peltospiridae; genus Pachydermia; species Pachydermia laevis. Next base: position 12,206 of record JAULBQ010429850.1, read on the forward strand.
TCTCTTGTTCTTAGTGTATTATCATTCAGTCACCAAACAAATATCAAGCAGAAAAATCAAACACCAACCATGTTACTGGTAAAGGATTACCAAAACACTCGGATGCAGATTATTGGGAAATTTTATTAGGTACAGGTATTTCATTTAAAATTGATTATGCAATGTGTCTGGAGTTTGTATTCCCTGTGCAGTTTCATGTGAGACTAATTATTTTTGGTGCCTAGTGGAACACCAAGCGGATGACAGACTTTCGTTAGCCCACAATAATTGATGACGTTTCTCTCGGCTGTTACATTTCGCTCCCACTCACAGATGGCATTTGCTTCAGTTTTAAAACCCAAACATTTATGGGGTGTATTTTATGGAATGCAGCACAAATAAGTGTTTGTAGTATTTATGTTTATCATAAGTGTTTTTATTTCCCTAAAATGATGTTGGTTTGTTACTAACACAGTAACCGAAAACGTATTAACTTCTTAAAAGCTGCAAAAATCCAGACTTGCAGAAATAGTTATAGGTTAGAATGATAAAAAACACACATCCCTTTCACCTGAGGACAATTGCTCAGACTACAACTAATCACACCTCATGCCTACCAGTGAACTAGTTTCCAGCCCACAGGTTAAAGGAATGAGAAGTGATTATTGCTTGCGACACCAGATACTTATTGATCTCACCTCGTGGTTGAGACACTTGTCAATGAGCTGCAGGAAGATGGTGAAACAATCGTCGTCCGGGCGACTACACAGCAGTTGTGTACACACTGAAATACACCACATGTACATACGTTAATCACAGCACTCGGGACACAACCAGTCATGCGGCAAATATCTCACAATATTAGAGTAACCCACAGATAAGCTTCTTAACCTTCTAATCATTTAATTATTTTTTAATAAAAAAAAACACATTTACTTCCACAAAATCACTTTAACATGTTATAAATAAATCAAATAATGTTCACATGTAAATAGGTATGTATTATTTTCGTGGGGGTTTTGGGTTTTTTTAATGGTGTTTAAAATTCCGCAAAAAAAATCAATTAAAATTGCAATTACTTCAGATTTGTGTCCAAATGTCCAATATTTATGGTCATTATCCCAAATTACTGTTTTTCTGACCACGAACGTTTATGAAAATAAACTACATTATTTCATAATTTTCATTGGAAAAACGGTCTAACTTGTCACCAAATTAGCTGTCCTCACAAGGACATCTCAGCAGAGATAAATTTAATTATTAGCTGTCCAACAAATCTTAAAGTTCTATTATCCAGCATGACCAAGCACCTTTTCCCATGAGCCTGATGAACTGACTGGGAAGGTCTCCTTCGGCAATCTTATGTCCATCGGGGTCCGGTGTGGATGGGGAAGGTGGTGGCGTCGAGAGAACCGCTGAAGACAACATGTATTTGATTGGCGTGTTCAGCATGCTGCGCATTTCACTGATGGCTTGCTTTATTGACCCGCCATTCATAATATCCTGAATAAAACAATTAATTAATTAATTAATAAAAAATAAAAATAATAATAAAAATAAATAAATAATTATTTGGATAAAAGAATATTTATATAATAAAAAAAAAATTAAAAAAAAATAAAAAAATTCATCTGGACCAAGAGAGCTAAAGAAAGAAACAAACAAAGAAGTGTTTTATTTAACAACGCACTCAACACATTTTATTTACGGTTATATTGGCGTCGGACATATGGTAAAGGACCA
>JAULBQ010430961.1:0-13924 GCA_032355525.1 Pachydermia laevis
CAATCTAAATCAGGTTAGCAGCCAAAACGTGTGCCTACAACATAGTCAAGGTTATTAGCTGGAACGGTTTTAAACATTAATACACTGATGTCCGAATTGAATGTGAATACTTAGTCCAGATTCTTAAGGTTTCTTGAGTAAAGTCGAGAGCTTATCCGAATCAGTTAATCTCGTGAAGTAAAATATTTGTACACTGAAAAAATAATTCTATACAGTAATATGAAATTTGCTATACAGGGCAACTATTTCTTGGCAATGTGAAACTAGAAAGCAAATAATATGTAGTGATTTTGAAAAGTGCACAAAACCTTGAAAGAAAGCAAATGTGCAACTAAAATAAGTATAATTATGGCAATATCAATCCTCACATCTTTTTGCAATTTATGCACAGAAAAAATCAATTTGGTTTTTTTTGGTCACTTTACCCACACCCTTAAATAAATAATACAGTGATCTCACCAATATGAGGAATTCAACATTTACTCTATTATAAACAGCATTTCACTTAACTTGCTTGAACGGTGCACACATTTTTCACACGTAAAATTTGTAAATATATAAACCATAACCCTTGAATGAATCAAGTGTTTAAATGAAGTATCACATCTTATTATTTTGTGCAAAATATACTAAGTACATAAAATTAATCTTACATGTATATGTGTCGGAATAAAAATATTTGATGATTCTAATTCCAAGTGGAGGTAACCCATGTCAAAAGTATGTAAGGAAAAGGAGCAGGATTTTTTTTTTTAAAGTATTGCCATCAGATTTTCTTTTACATAAATATTTGTGTAATATCACAAACTATTTTGAATAATGAACATTATGGTTTAGTATTACTAAATTTAGCCCAAGATATGATCTATTGATAACCTGGATTAGTATGCATTTCCCTAAAAAGGACACTTTAATTTAGATGGTCACACTAAATTTGCTCTTCAAAAGTTTTTCTACACTGGCAATTGACACCAAGCGAGAATAGATCTACGGAAGAAATATGATGGAAAATTACATTAACTAAACCTCAGCTAAGACTAGCTGGCTTATTTCAATGTGGATATAGCTACAAAAACCCAAACAGTAAAATAAATAAAGCATAGCATATGTGGCATGAAAGTTGTTTTTACATCGCTTGCGAAAGTTATGGTTAATAAAGAGTGCGGTCTTTCTTCAATATCCATAATAACATGAATACTTTGAATTCAATGTAAGGGGGAAAACACTAATTGTAAGAGATTAAGTTTAAAGAATATTTTAAAGTTATATCTGTTTACCGAAATGGTCAACTTTCTAAACAGGAAGACTACTTGCACCACATACAAGGATACAAACCAAGCTTTAAAAACACTTATGCCTGTGCTTGCAATGTCTGACATTGAGAATCGTTATAGGCATGGATAGAACACGACTTGTGTGTACGCCGTATGTTCAGTGATTGCAACATCTACATCAAAACTACATAAAAACTACAAAGAACATGAAATTGCAACTTTTCAAATTAAGGACAAATTAATTCTGAAATGGAGTAAAATTTTATTCTATCAAAGTATAATTGTCCAATCTGTTGTTTTTATGATACATGGCAACAGGATATTTTTTAAATACCAAGTCGGTAATTTTAACAGATTCAACAGAAAGGTCTGCTCATTTGATGTAACAATTTTTGTTCTTATTTTGTTAATGATTAGATCCAGATTAACAAAATACTAGTATTCAATAAAGTAAATCTTTCAAAATGGAAATAATTAATTACAAAGTGACTATGTGGTCAAAGTATAAATGACAGCCAACTCCACTTACATGGTAGATGTCTTAACACTTGCTTTTACATTTATGCCATTAATCAGAATTTGTTCTCAACAATGTATAAGTATGTTGCAATGGAATGAGTTGTTAATACATGTATGCTAACACACCGAAGGGCTGTGCAGACAGTTCCACTTTGTGAATTGTTCAAGCCTATTAAAATCATTACTTACATTACTGACAATGTACATCAAAACCACAAGTGCAGTCCAAAGGTCTTTTACTAGTAGTCAAGTATGACATTATGATAGAGGTGCAAGCCACAGTGGCCTTAGACCTTGGTCTAAAATAAGAGATACTATAGATGTCTACAAGAGTAATTTGTTCCACAACACTAAAATATCCAACATACAGGGGAAGATTCTAGAAAATGTGTGCAAACAGTACATAGACCCCTTAGTGCTTTCAACATACGGTACATACTTTCAGTAATAAGGAAAGGGAAAACGAATAAGATCTATAAAAGGAAACTGGCAAGTTAAAACAATTACACACAACTAGCAGGAGAATGTGAGCAAAATAAGGGATATGTGAAATTCATTCAAATGTAGGAAAATAGTTAATCTTTACATTCAAGATGGGAATGGGAAATATTATATAATATAATAACTTAACATTTACACCACTGGGCAATGAAATGCCCATTTTAATTAAACACATAGTAACAAACAGTCAACATTCCCTTTTAAGCGACTTGCCCTCTAATGGAGGGATAAGTATAAGGAAAAAAACCCAACAACATGTCCTCTTCAACAAACAGATCTACAAAATGGTTTTACATCGTCAAATGACACGCCTACAAGGTGACTAATAGTGTGAACAACTAAATGGATTTCAACTTCTTTCATTCATTGGAAACAGTTTCACTTTGGTGCTTTTCCCCCATCATCACAGTGAAATAATATGCTTGTAATTGAAGGTTTTTATGCCAAAACCAAAGTAGTTGAGATGTAAGTTTCTGGTCAGGGCGGGAAAACAATATCCAAGATATGGATCTGAAATGTTTCTTAATTTATGACAACTAGTATTCATTCAGTCATTTGTAGCATGAATAACCGATTTGTTAAATCAAGGTAACACCAGATTAAAACAAATTCTTGTTGAAAAATAATTAATATTTTGAGGTTGGCAATTAAAATTCTTCACACTATACAATAAATTACTGTAAAGCTTGTAAATCTATATTTCAAAGTAAACTACCATATTAGCAGTTATGTTTCCACAGACAGCAGTATTGTTTAAAGATCAACACACTGTTCCAGTTTCAAAGCAAACTTGTTCCCCTCGAGGCTGGAAAACTGTTTCAAGTGGTAATGTACTCAAGATCAGGCAATACGTCCTATTTAAGACCCAAAAGAAAAAGTATTGCTACACTGCTTTTCTTGCACACTTCCTAACTTTCCACTAAGTAACATTTAGTAACAAAATAAAAACCAGTAAACTGCATCTTAAATCAAACACCCACAGATCTCACCATTTGGCCACAACTTAACATAAAACATCCCATTTTATGACAAGTAAAATGATAAATAGTAAGTCGTCCCATCCCCCCCCCCCGACTTCTAAGTTTAGGGGTATTAAAGCCCTATTTTAGTGCAATCTAGGGATGTGCCCAAACACGACGATGCCTGATGCAGATACCAACTCTAAATTACTTATTTTAATCTATTCATTTTATCAAATTATTAAAAGAATTGCCAACAAAATGATTAATATGTTATTGAAAAATAATAAATTTATTAAGTGACCCAGAATAGACATAGGAATATCTAATTGGGAGGGCATATTGACCAGAGACCCCTTAAAAATAAATTGCATCCTTCAGTATCTAAAAATGGGTTTGGCACAACTCTGTCAATCTATATGTTGAACTTGTCAATTGAAAGAAAGAAAGTTGTTCAACACTATTTCAGCATTTTATTTGGTGTCTAACAGTTATTTCGTCAAGGTCAAGTGTGACAGGAACCCAGTTGCAGCAATATAGGCTACTTCTAAAAAGTTGCAATAGATTTTTAATATGCACTTTTCAAGACAGAACAGCATATACCAATATCTTTTGATGTACCAGTTATAGGGCACTTGGCATACCAAGATTAAATCGCTTCAACTACAGCACCATCTTAGGAGCTTGTGGTTTAAAAATATATCTTATATATATGATAAGTACTGGATCACTAAAGCTGCTGAAATCCAAATAATTGTCATCACTAAAACTGGTTTTATATATGGCGAAGCAGCTTAAATAACACTCAAAAGATTTGTAAAAAAGGAAAAAAAAAAGGAAAGAAAAAAAGGAAAAAATCCGATTCATCCAATTAAGTGCAAATAATTGTACAATATACATTTAAATATTAAAGTTTAGGTGACATGAAAACACAGGTTTGTCTTTATGGACAATTAAGAAAGTTAACACTTAACTAATAAATAAGAAAGAAAAAATAAATAAATAAAAAGCCAACATGGCTAAAAAAAAAATGTTGGCAATAAATTTAATAAATCTTCTTTTAAGTGTGTTGCTACTTTTTTTTCTTTTTTTCTTCTTTTTTCTTTTTCAAATTAGCCAATTCCCATATGCTGGTTTATCCAGTCCTAGAATTAGCTCCCTTTGAATATGTTTTGGAGTCTGTATTGTGAGACAACAATATCAACACTTGGAACTGGTCAAATCCTATTTGACAGAAGCTGGATACTTTTTCTTCTTCAGATCATCGTCTGTTATGTAAATGCAGATTATTTCTCCAAACAACAGCTGGTATCGTTAATACCTTGTCTTGATCCATGAAACTGGCACCGTCCAGGGCACGGTCGAGTCAGCAACATAGCAGGTCATCCTCAGTTTCAGTGGATCGATCAGAAGCACAACTCCAGTCACTTGTGCACAGAAAGCTGTCTAACCACATCTTGACAGTCAAAAGTTGTTCATGTGACTAGATCTCGGCAGAAAGGAAGAATAAAAACTATATTTAAAAAAAATAATAAGACAGCAACGAACACAAAAATAAGACCACTCTTCCTGAACATATCACAAAATAAGGAATTGCCTAAATTGAAACTGTGGATGCAGACAGGATGAAGGAAGCCAGCTTCCTGGGTGAGTGACTGGTTCGGCCCAACACAAAGGGCACACGGTTCCTTGAAGCTATTTTCATTATGCCTTTTCTTTATTGTTCGTTTGGTTAACAGAGTCCTTTCTTGGTGGCATCCTTTCATTCATTTTATCTAAACATCTAGCTTCTTCAAAACCACTGATCTTGTGTGAAGGTGAGAATCCACTCAGAGCTGAAATAAGGAAAAAAAACTATTATGCATAAAGGAAAAAGATACAGCATATTTGTTCGTTTAGCAGAGGTATCAATCCGTATGGTATACTGCATTCTTACCTTTGCATGCAACGAGGAGTGAACCATTTCTCAACATCTTTGATTGTATTCTCTCCATTTCATAGAAAAAAAATGAGAGCTCTAAACGCTGCAATATTTAGTTTATGTACCAAAATACTTATTAAATTTATTAAAACATTTTAAATAGATGTTTCAATGCCAAAGAATAATTGCTGATCTATTTTGGGCATTGCCCAGGATGTGGTTACTGATTTGTGCACCAAAAATATTGTATCATATATTTAAACTTTGAACAAAGGTTGTAAAGTATGGAAATTGATCTTTACTCCTGTATAAATATTGGATAAATAGAAGAGTTCTAGTAAACTGGCACGAGACCGACCTGTTCTCAGTGTGTCTTTTCCTCCAGACAGAGCTCCAAGCGGCAGTAGTCCATTGGGAGTCAGTCCCTTCAGCTGGAGTACACTTTCACTTTCTTCTCTGCAATATATCCAAAACACAAACATTATACCCACCACTTTCATTTAAAATTACCATATTACCTATCTGGGGTCATTCCAGTGGAGTCAACCAGTTATTAGAAACATACCTAGGTGACCACTCACAATTACAAAATTGTTTAGTCTTCAGTGTTTCTTCCAGAGATGTACAAAACAAAATAAAATAAGTTATTTTAAAGGACTTAGACCTTACCCTTTGATGGATTGCATTCTTGGGGCTGGGGATGTGCATATCACTTGATGAACACCTACATGCATATATATCAAATGTGAAAGCCACAAGGTATATTCTTGGGCTTGGGGACCGTGACATTTAATCCAAATACGAAGGCTATCCATTCCAGCATTCAAGTGTTAAAAGAAACTAGTCGACCTTTAACAAAATAAATTTAATTAAGTTCATAATGACCCTTAGCTTTACCATGGGGACACATTTATGGTGCTGTCCTGGACAGGCATGGATTCAAGGAGTCTAAAACAATGTGCAAAATTAAAGTGCCTACGCATATATGCAAAAATATTGCTTTGTCTATTTGCTGTTAAGTGTCAAGTACTCCACAAACAGTTTTTGGATATATTCCTGTTGGGATAACATTAAGCGGTCTGGTGTAGACACTAAGGACCGCCAGGGGCAGATGAAGTAATTTTTTGGGGGTCATGTCCGACCAGGCATTGATTTTAATGACACAAAATCGACCCGGTCAACTTACAAAGCACCACACTTGTCATAATCGTAGTACACAATTGGTCAAAAGAATTTGCCTTAAACAATCCTCACCAGCTACACATGTGTCACGTGAATGATTTTAGTTTATAAGGCGGCAAACCGCAAAAAGCTTGTCTGCGATCATATAGTTTCATTGGCCGGTGATACGACACACACCCGCCCGCTCTCGACTAATTATCATGCAGTTTCTTGTGACGTAGCATCTGCATCTGTACCCGGAAGCTTAAAATGGCATATAAGCAGCTTGGTCTTGCCAAGTTTGGTTTACATAACACAAAGTAAATATACCTATGCGCAGGCTTTAGTGCCGCGCAGGCTTTTAAGACTTAAATGTATAGTTGCATGTCTTGCATACGTGAAATCCGGGCAGGTGATTTTTGTAAGGTGCAGGTGAAAATCACACCCCACTTCAAAAGTTAAAGTCTATGCTTGTTATATATTATCACATGGTGAACACCTGTACCAAATCTGAAATGTTTTACTTGGAAGGATTCAAGTGTTACAAGTAAACTGTCAAACTTTAACAGAACATTAACCTGGTTATACGTGACCTTGACCATGTCGTGAGGTCAAATCCATGGGGCTGAAGGGATGTACTATTACTTGATGAACATACACATCAAATATAAAAGCCATCCATTGAAATATTCCAAAGCTAAAAAAAACTAGAGAAACTTAAACCAGAGTTTAACCATACTTTATCTAAGTTTAAATAGAATACAAATATGCAGGATAAAAAAAAAAAAAAAATTATGTACCAGGTTGATGTCTACAAACCTAGTAGCAGCCCATAAAGTGGAAATGTGACCATATCTGAATCAAATGTTGATGAGAAATAAAGCACCACTTTCAACTTGGTGGTGCAAGGAATCAACTTACCTCAGCACTGTAAACACTCTAGCCATTTTGCCGATAGCTCGGATTTTGTTTCTTATAACCTCCTTTCTGGCAGCTACTGCTCCACCTAATAAAAACAAAAACCCCAAACAATTAGCAAGAACCACTTGGCATTCCAATGCAAAAACATCCGAGTCCTGTACAGTGCAAACTGTGCATTTTTAAGCAGTATAATGCAGTAATCAAGTTCCAAACATTTTTGAAGAAAATGTATATACAATTATTTTGAAAAAAAACCACCTGGTGTCAAATCAAAAAGTTCAGATGTGAATTGCTCCGACTATAGAGAAAGAATCTTTTATTTTTTTATTTTTTTTACTAAAATGGCAGTGCACTTTTAGCATTGGATAAATAACAGCTTTATTACATTGCATGTTCTTAAAACTGAGGCACCTTTCACACTGGATTACAAACACTACAATTGTTATTCCAAAAGGTAATTACAGCAAATACATGTATCTGTGGTATAAGACCAAACATTTGTTTCAGTTAACCAAGCAGGTATTTCCGACTACGTAATTTGCAACCCTATGTGAAAAGAAAACAGCTTCGTAGTGTCACAGTGAAGTTGCCCAAAACAATCCAGAGCATAAATGTGTGATTGTACATTATTTCTATCTACAGAATATGTATTTACATCTGTTATTTTAACTGAAGTACTATCCCAAATCACTGACAATTTGAATCCTGATTATGGGGAAGTGTATATACAAGATCCCTTGCTGGTTTATCGGTAGTAGACGACTTGAAATAGCCATTTTAGAAGCTATGCCACTCGTCTAGATAAGAAATAAAAGAAAAGTATTTCAGTACCAGCAGGGACCAGACTAGCCTCACTCAATTACATACTTTTTTCAAGTCTGCTATTAAACAGGTGCATTTCTCAAACATTAGAAAAATCAACCTTTTATTACTGTAATATTCAGGGCTCGTATGTGTAAAGATGACCATTACCTAATGTTAAACAAAATGCAATTGCCTATTACACGAAAATGGTCAACTGCGTATTAGCAAACAAACCAAGCTGGTGTCTTAATATTCCTAAATAGTCAAATTAACCAGTACTCAATTTTATTATATAGTTTGGAAATATACAAAGATGAAAAAAAAGAAAAGAAAAAAAGATCACATGCTTGGAGGTTGGAAAAAGAAAACATGCTCAGTGGATCGAAACTGTAGCAGTGTTTGAGTGTTATGAAATAACAATACCAAAAAAAAGAGCAAGAAAGCAAAAAAGTTATTTAATGATGCACTCAGCACAACACATTTACGGTTATATTGCCACCGGATGTATATATTAAAGGACCACAAACATCTTGAGAAAAAAACCTAGTTGCCGCCACACGATGAGCTACACTTTACGAAAAACTGCAAGGGATCTCTTATTTGCACTTTTCCAGAGAGAATAGTACATACCATTGTTTTTGTTATACCAGTCGTGGGGCACTGGTTGGAACGGAATAGTTTTATGAGACATTGAATAACTAGTAAGGCTGCACACATTTTTGGACAGCAAGGGGTGAATTAAGCGGATTTAATTTAGATTTAAAAAAGAAAAAAGAAAAAAGCTTGGATAATGCTGCCATAATTATAGAGAAAGCGGTTATTTTTCTCTCTTTGCATCTTGTACCCAAAATATAGAAATATGTATGCCCTAGTGGCTTTGAAATGTCCAATTTTTTAAAATAAATTTTGTTGTGGTCGAGGAATTATCTAAACTAAGATAATTTTTAAGTAGAAAAAAATGTGACATTTGGTCTCTTGTATGTTCTTTTCATTTGTAATCATTGTGATCCAATATTCAGTCTTCTTTACTTGAAATTAGATGGAGAGCAGTTTCAACCATCCATACTAAGCATCATAAGACACATATTTTTCAATACAGTGCAGACACATGTAGCAAGTTGGAAGAGTTTGAGGCGTTTTGAGCATATGGTTTATTTTATAAATTTTATTCGTAATTTAACAAAGGCACTAAAGTTTTTAAGTTTGACAGAAATTGGTCTTCCAAATAATTTTATAACAAACTATTTCTAATGTAGCCTTCACATTCTGGAAATAAAAACAAATATTTATCTTCATATCTTCAGTGTCATTAAAACATAACCTTCATCAATGAATAACATTAAATCGTGCAAGGCTAGCATAAAAAGCATCTGCTAAACAATATCTAATATGAAAGGAATCCTCTGAAAAATGGATGAAACTACCTACTGCTGTGTATCATACACATCTTTGCCAGTTGAAATAAGTAAATCAGAAACTAATCCACTACGTATCACAGGAATTTTGAATTGTTACAGATGCAGTTTTACTGCTGTACTTACTGTCAACTAATTGTGTTCAGAAATGCTTTGATAAAATATAAATAAAACATCAAAATATTATAACAACTAGAATAAACTCCTGTCAAGAAACCAAATCAAAATATTCCGGGTCTAGACAAGGCAATAAATGTCAGAAAATATTAATTTTTTTAACTGCTACCGACACCAGGCGTTCACCTTGAAACAGATGCAAAATGTTAGAGATAGAATACACTGATATGTCAAGAACGCTGGAATACAGCGAGTGATAGATATGTGGAGAAGGAAACAACATATATTGTGAAGTTTTGGATTTATTGGTTTCAGTTATATATAGAAATGCAGAGCTTGAGAAGCCAACATACACTTCAACATGCAAAATGCAACATGAGCGTTTGTCAATTCTTTTACAGATTTTCTTAGAAATCCAAAATAGTTTTAATTATTATTGAATCTAACCTTAACAAAAAAAAAAGGTGTGGTGCAACAAAACATATTAGTAGGTGCATTTTAATTAAGTTACTTGACAGTATACACACATACCAGTTATCAATCCATCACAAGATGTGAGATGTCCAAGGGGAAAGAAAACCGGAAAAAAAGAGAAATAACCAAGACATATAAGCAAAGGTTTCCCTTAGACGACTGATGATTTGCCGTTCATGTAAACAGTCAAGATTGGCACAGCTACACATTACATGCATTCATCAACAGCAGCATCACACAGTCATCATCACAGTTATTGTTCTCTATGCAAAACATTCAACACTAATTTGCTGGCTTAGCTTTAAATGCTTTTCATGGTTTTAATGTTAGGTTTGCTTGTCCTTTACCGATTTCAAAAATGGTTCCACGTATCTGCATGTTGATGGAATTGTTTAGAATCATTAATCTTCGCAATGACGTGCCGTTATCAATCTTAGAGTAACCACCAGCAAATATATTTAAGATTTTTTTATTTATTTAACATGCTTAAAAACAAAATGTGGACTTCTCAAATCCAATATACAGAAATTAAAAACAAAAGTAGGTACATTTTGATTCTTTGGTTATGTTCATGTTAGAAGCAATGTTAAAGGAGTTGTGATTAATATGTCAAGGTTTGGTTATTATTTTGCAACAGAACTATATATTAAGTGCCAAAGTTTTAATCAAACCTTACTTAACTACAAACATAATACTGCTGATAAGTTTATCATGTCAACATTCAAGTTAGATCCTTTTAAAAGACAGTCTTGGTTTTCAGTTTTAAAAACTTTTTAGTTAATTATATATAATTAACTGTCTGGACAATTCACAAATTGATGTCCAACAACACATACCAAACTAAATTATTCAACTAAGCTTTCCTTATAAAAACTAAAATTCCACATACTATAATCATGGTGGGTTTTTTATTTTTTTTATTTACCAATGCACATATGATTTGGTTGTCACAAATGTATTTTTAAAATAGGTTTATCTGGATTCTATTGGGGTTTTTTCTTTCTTTTTTACACAAAGAATAACACAATATATTTTAATTGTTTTATATTCATATCAACAGCAGATGAATGTAACAATTACATTTTTTTTTAAAAACCAATGCTTATTAACCAAAATAGTCAACTGATATGCAATTAAGTGGAACACTAATAAGAAAATCAAATTTTTACAAAATAATGTTCAAATGTTCTACTTTAAACATAAAATAACCAAATTAGAAATACTAAAATGAAGACATAAAAAAAAACACCCAGAATTTATATTTGTGTAAGAAACCTGGTTGGATATTGAGTCAAGTAGAATATACTATTAGATCAGAATTTTAAAAATCTAAACTTTTCAACTTAAATTTGTTGGTGTAATTATTGAAGTCCAAACAGATATTAAAATGCAATAATTTATTCAAGTATTAATTTGCCAGCAATTTCCATTCTCATATAACATGTAAATGTAGAAACACATGGCTCACAGTGTGAAGTTACAGTCTGTTGCCTGGTTTTTCTAAAATCAAATTATGTATATTTTTCAATTTCTGACTTCCATTCAAATTTACTACAAAGCATTATGAAGAATTATAATGGTATCGTCTAGTATGATTTAAAAACAATTGTTACATTAATCTGCAGCCATGTTTCAATCTCTACACAAGTATATAAGAGTGTTAAAACAAATTCAAAACCATTTACTTTTAGCAAGAAGCAAAACCACGCAATTATAATTGCAGATATATATGCACACTAGTATATAATAATAAAACAACTTCAATCATGACAATATAAATGCAAATAAATCAATTTAATCGCTTACTGAAAAACGAATGTAAATGAACTAACAAAATCATATAAAATTAAATATTTTTGTAAATAATTTTAATATCTAGAAGTAGAAATAAAACTTATAAACTGAAATGAGTTGTTAAAAGTAACAGTTTACATAATACTCTAACATGCTAATTTACTATGTACACAAAACTAAATTACAGTGATGGTGATTGTGCATAGGTACACCCATAAATGTAAATAACCAATAACACGAAGGGTTCAGTTTGGCAACATTACCACCTACACTTGGTACCGCTTACTAACAATTTAATTCAAAGTTTACTAAAAATTTTTTTTTAAATGGTAACAATAAAATATTCAGGCTGTACTGTAAATGTTTAAAAATGCAGTTTTAATTTGTTTAGTAAACTATACAAGCATTAGTGAGACGATTAGACTTTTTAATTTTTTTTATTTGAAGGTGTATGTCAATTCTTAAAATACTACTATGACGCTACAGCGATTAATCAAGGAAGAAACCCAAAATATTCTTCAACATACCGAAAATGTATTAAATGAAATAAAATGTTAATTTTTAAATCAATTATCTGCTATTAATTTTTCAAATTTAGTTTTTCTTCATTGCATCACATTTTCCACATAAACACTAAATCCCCACGAATATTAATCAGTTTTGCTGCAATTAATTAACTGCAGTATAACTGTTATTTTTACACCATTGAGAATTAATTGAACATAAATAATCGAATCATGTTAATTGGGCATGTGTACTTTTAAAGCACTAAGTTTTTTTTAATAGCAGTTAATATAAACATTTAGGAATTAATATATATGTTGCTGTCAATTGAATTTTTTTTCTTTAAAATATGTATTTTTAAAGGGTTTTAGAAGTATTTCTTTATAACAGATCCCTAAACATGAAACATGTTATGCAATGCAACTTTCACATCTAAATGTTGGTGCGTCAAACAGATAATTACAAGTGGGTCAACTTTCCTTCTGCAATTAACACCAGACTGCAATATGTAGTTAGTCCAAAATAAAAATAAATTGAACAAAAGCACTGCTCGCTTAACTAAAGATTATGATTGCATCATGAACAATGGTAAAAGCTACTTTGAAATTAAAAACAACAGTGTTTAGTGTTCTTTTTAATTTAGATAAATTATTAACGGTTCCGAGTAAAATTATTCTAGAGAAGTAAAATGACCACTTTTGCTTCATTATAGCATTTTAGTTTAAAGCAAGTAGTATTAGCCTAAGTGTCACACAGGTGTACAAAGCCACTAGCAAATTAAATCACAGATTGCAAACGACTTACCATGCTGCACTTTTTATAGGCACACAGGACAACAATAAGATGAGAAGATCACCAGAAAAGAGTAAATAAGAAGATTCATTTCTAAAGATCTGAATTTAAGCAACTGCATAGGTCTACTACAGAAAGCTATCTCTAGAGGCAAAATGCTGTTAATATTGAAGTTATTTTAGTTGCTTTTCTACATTTAATTTAAATTTGACAGACCCAAAAGACTGAATGTTTTTAAGCACTAAATAAAAGAAACAGTAAGCCAGATGTATTTAAATGCTTCTGCTCGTTAATTGCGTAAGGAAGTAAAAAACATAATTCTGCATTGATCCAAAACCAAGTGAAAACTATTTGCAAACCATAGTAAAAAAGGATATAAATATAGGGTGCATTAAAAATATTGATGGGCACCCACCCACTCCACTCCACCTTTAATAAAACCTTACTGTATATAAATTTTAATAAACCCAAGAGTTGATTGACTGAATGACGGACAACAAGACTAAAAGTTATATTTGACAGAAATAAAGAAACAAAAGACAGGAAAGCCACATACGATGCAATAGTAATCATTCTAATAGAAATTCATGCAAATGGTATAAAAAAAAAGTTTACAATAGTAAAAATGCATGCTATGAATTTAATACAAGTTCTATATATTAATGAAGATTGATTCTGCACAGAAAGAAAATGAAATAATATGGAAGGCTACAACTGATGAAACATGGTAGTTATGCAAGACCTAGTAACGGTCATATTTAACAAACT
>JAULBQ010432071.1:0-13906 GCA_032355525.1 Pachydermia laevis
GGGGTAATAACGAAATATTCGACTTCAAACTGTGATATAGCCACTTTAACTCACCTTTACCTTCAACTCGTGAAACTGCGTCTTGACGTTCTGACTGTTATCCACCACACACTGAACTGGCAATTGTAGTTTGGTATGTCCCGATCTCGCGGACAGCGACCGCTTCAACTGCTCTTCCTTGTCCTGTTTCCGCAGATAGCACAGCGCGACCAGCACCACAGCAGCCACCGCGGCCGTCACGCACACGATGGCAATGACGATAGTCACATAATGATCTCCTTCAGTCTGAATCTCCTTCCCCACCTTGTACTTAATGAAAACTCTCAGAGTTTCGGTGTGACTTCGCGGCTTTTCACGCCTTTCCGACACCGTCACCTCCAACTCATAGTAACCAACATCGTTTGCACCGATATCCTTCCTCAGCAGTATCTGTCCAGAAGAAACGTTAATTTTAAATATTCCCGACGAATTTCTGTCCACGAGTGAATATTTGAGATTCTCCCCATCATCAACATCGTCATCGAATGCCGGAACCCACAACACAACCTTTCCCGATCGACGTGGAGCGAAAACATTGATGGTGTTGTTGGCGGTGTTGGGAAAGAGGAAGTACGGGTCGTGTTCGTTTTGGTCGATGACAAAAACCTGGATGTTGGCAGCACCGGACATCGGACTGACTGCATGATCGGTTGCAATAACACGGAACTTGTAGACGATTTTTGTCTCCGCATCAAGAACACCTGCACAGGTGATAGAACCGTTCTGCAGAATTGTGAACGGAAGTGGTTGTGGCTGGCTGGAAGACAAGACTAGCGAGAAGATTCCACCAATTCCTGTATCCCCATCCGTTGCTTTGACCTGCCCAACCACGGTACCGATGGACGAGTTTTCCTCTATATAAAACGTATACGATTCCTCATCGAAAACCGGCCTTTCGTCGTAGATGTCCAGAATGATAACCACCACCTGTGCAGTCGATGTTAATTGTTTTAAACCACCATCCACAGCCAGGACGGTGAAAGAGTAACGTGAACGGTTCTCTCTGTCAAACGACTGTTTCGCCCTTATTAGCGTACTTCCTGGCTGGATGAAAAAGAATGGAAGGCCTTCTTCGGAGATCCTGAAAGTTATATCAGAATTATTGCCAGAGTCTTTGTCTGTTGCTGCTAGCTGTAGAATTGTTTCGTTAATGGCGTTGTTCTCGGGAATGGTGATTTTATACACACTGTCCAAAAACTGAGGAGCGTTGTCGTTTTCATCATCTATTTCTACGTCAAACGAGGCACTGATGTTTAACCTGGGTTCCCCATCATCCTCGCAATATATAACTATCATGTATCTCGGTGTCGTTTCTCGGTCTAAAGTACCTGCAACTATTACAGTGTATTCTTTATTATTAAGACGCTTCAAAGCAAAATCAACTGTTTCACTACGGCAAGTCACGTTGCCATTTCTTCCCGTGTCGGGATCAGAGATTTTCACATGAGCAAAGGCATACCCAGTCTTTTTAAATTCAGAAATATGAGCTTTGGCAATGCCATTAAACAAATTAACTGTAATCGAAGGTCGTTGGTTTTCAGTGTCCAGTACTGTGATATCAACAAATGCCTGGGCCACCTTGGGTGGTTTTCCGCGGTCGCTGGCTTCTACAATAACTCGGATAGAGCCACTAGGGGGAGCCACTTGCAGCTTCATATAACCAGAGGTTTCGTCCATGAGGAAATACTGAAGATGTTCTTTGGGTTGATGCAGACTTAACCTGTAGAATATTTCACTATTGCTTCCCGCATCTCTATCATTGGCCTTCACTTGTATAAACGCAGTGTTTAATGTCGTGTTTTCTTGAATGGTTACATTATAAACTGGAGACGTAAAGATGGGTGCGTTATCATTAGAATCTAGAATTGATACATCAACAACCAATGAACCGTTTCGTTGTGGAGAACCGCCATCCTTGGCGACCAGGGTTAAATAGTAGCTGTCTTTCTTCTCTCTATCAAGCTCTTTCTTGACAACGATGCTCACTGTAGATGTTCCATCCAGATTTTTGGTAAAATCCACACCAAAGGGTGCATCTTCCGGGTACAACAAATAACTGTTAATAGAGTTATTATCCATGTCATTATCAACAGCTCCTTCTACGGAGAACGAAACCCCAGCTTGCGAAGACTCAGGTATTTCAAGCTTCATAGAACTCGTGGGAAATGTTTGCCGGTTGTCATTGGTGTCTTTGATGATGATTTTAATTTTGTAGCTGAAGAATGAGGCGTCTGAATGGACTGCAACTTCCAGCGCCACTGCACAGTTGGACGTGAATGGACACCGCGTTTCTCGGTCAATCCTGGCCGCAGACGTCAGGTTTCCGTCACGAGAACTGATGTTGAACAGAGTCGCGTGGGGATTCCCGGAATTCAAAATGCTGTAACTCAGAACGTTCATGCTATCCACTCCAACATAGTCAACCACTGAGGTGTCCTTGGCAAGGTTTCCTATCCAAGTGTTCACCGGAATTTCCTCATTGATCGTGTATGTGACGTCTTGAGTGGAAGCCAGTGTCATTAACTGAACACCAGTATAAAGTAATACAAAGAACACGCATCTCGCCATTTTCAAGTTAATCTTCACAATTTTATAAAGGATTTTAAAAATGTATTAAATATTCCAATTTGTCATTACAAAGAACACACATCTCGCCATTTTCAAGTAAATCTTCACACTTTTATAAAGAATCTTAAAAATTTATTTAATATTCCAATTTGTCATTCTTAGAGATGAAATTAATATTCCAACTTGTCATTAAAAATATTTAATATTCCAACTTGTCATTAAAAATATTTAATATTCCAACTTGTGATTATTGGAGATGAGACAATAAAGAGTATTCCACACGGGATCACAGTGATATGATATACTGCTAAGACCAGCAATGCATCCAGTAACTTGTGTTAAATTGTATTCCATCAGTGTCCTTGTAGTCTGGGTATGTTAAAAATGGCACTGCGTTGTGGTGTAACATCACTCAATAGAATTCACTGTGTTGTTCTGCAAGAATCTGTAAACATAAAAATTAATCTGTTAACCAATAGCCTATCATTATCATAATCTGACATAATGACATATAAAACAATGGATGCATGATAAAAACAATAAATGCAAGTACAACTACATTATAAAATAAATATAGGTGTATCCAACAAAAATATATTATAAATTTTACAATTACACAAATATTTGTTGAAATAAAACCAATAACCACTAAATCTGTATATATCACAAAGATTACAGAATGGTATGGCATAGCCTAAGGCACTCATTACCTACATAACACAACAGTTTACCTGTATCACAAAGATACAGCACCATACTGCATAACCTTAGGCACCATGACAAAAATAAATGCAAGAACATTTACATGATAACATAAATATTGGTATATATCCCAACAAAAATATATTCTAAATTTTACAATTACACAAACATTTGTAACTTTGTTTAAACTAAAACCAATAACCACTCAATCTAAACATAATTTTATATCACAAAGACTGCATAACCTAAGGCACCCATTACCTACATAATAGGCCTACATTTTACAGTATGGTGCATAACCTTAGGCACCATGTCAAAAATAAATGCAAGAACATTTACATGATAACCTAAATATAGGTATCTCCAACAAAAATATATTCTAAATTTTACAATTACACAAACATTTGTTTAAACTAAAACCAATATTACCACCACTCAATCTACAAGACACAGTACGGCACGGCATAACCCAAGGCACCCATTACCTACATAACACAACATTTTACCTGCACAGGTACTGTCTCTCGGAAACACACGGCAGAGCAAGCGGACCGTGCCAGGCGATAAGAGTTAACAGTTGACTGGAGGGCACAGGTAGACGCCGCGCACTGTTAATACACTGTCCTCCACTTTTATCACCTACACAGGGAACGTAGCGGACACCACTTAGCCGGCAGTCATTGTCCACGAGTCCCCAGCAGGCCACGCCCATGTCTTATCTAATCCAATGAGAATCTCCGAGACCGGTGTTTGTGTGTGGATGGTGTGGTGAGTGACAGGCGCGTGCAGTGTGGACAGACGACCGCAGCCCCCCCCCCATACAGTGGACAGGCGGAAGGAGAAAGAATGGCAGAAGAGCGGCTGTGAAGCCCGTTGATGTGCATCAGTCTTAAAAAGGAAAGGAAGGGATTTATTTATTTAACGAGGCACCAAACACAGTTTATGTATGGTTATATTGAAAAAGTAAAGTTTGTTTTATTTAACGATGCCTCTAGAGCACATTGATTTTTTTATCTTAGCATCGGCTATTAGACGTCAAACACATGGTCATTCTGACATACGGTATGTCTTTAGATGAAACCCGCTGCCGCCACATAGGCTACTCTTTCCAATAAGCAGCAAGGAGTCTTTTATATGTACTTTCCCACAGACAGGACAGCACATACCACGGCCTTTGATGAACCAGTTGGAACGGAAAATAGCCCAATGGAAGACATCCACTGAGGAGGATCGATCATGCGACCTCAGCACCCCAAGCGAGCTCTCTATCCACTGAGCTACATCCCGCTTGTCTTTAGGAGAACGACCACCCCTAAGATATTCAAATCACAGAATCGATCATCCCCAGGACTGCCACTCCCAAAACTGCAAATAACAGGGCTCAGTGGTATATATGACTGCACCTGACAGTAGATCATGAAAGCAAGCCTAAAATAACTATTGGATTCTGCCTTGCGCACAGATACGATTTTTATCTGTGATATGGTTTTGTTCATATTTATTAAAAATATATTTTTTAATTTCTCAAATTTGTATCATTTGACTTCAAAAACCAACGTAGATACCTTCATGAACTTCGGTGTTGTACTACAATGTACTTTCGGTAAATTCTTACAAACAAAATAGTTTAGAATATAGTAGTATTGCCGATAGCTACATAAATTATACATCAAATATTAGTTTACGAACATGAAAGCATATTATACATGTAACTGAAATTGATAATTGTTTATGGTCATAATACATGTAGGTATGAACCGAAGCACTGCTTTTCACCGCGTAAATAGCTTCCCTGTTTTCATACAGAATCAAAAGCAGTTTTGAGAGTCATAGTTAAAGACAAAACGTATTAAGCTCTCTAATCAATTCAACGAGGCATGTAGTCCACCTATGGGTTCAGTCTTCAAAGTATTTATACATCGTTTATTCGGAACATTATGGATAACTAACAAATCAATCTATCATAACTGAACACTACAGAAGTCAAGGAATTAATAATAAGAATGTCCACGCACAGCTCGAAGATTGAATAGTTAATTTGTGACATTATTTACTAACCTGTCCCAAGACACAGGATGGTCAAATCAGCCAATGAAGCATACAATTTGACAGCCGCATGATTATAAGATTTGCATTTGGTGTCGGAACATCCTGGTGTGAAAAACACCTTGTGTGCCAGTGGTGCCAACCCAGAGAGAGGGGTTGTTACAAAGGATGGGTCGACATCAGCCGCATAATCCCCCATTAGCTGTGACTTGTTGTTTGCGAGAGGTCCCAAAATCTGCAAAAACGAAGGTTTTTTATTTTATTACATAGCATTATTAAAATCAATTTGGGAAAGGTTTCAAAAGATAGATTGTTACAAAGTGGTGTCCGTTTATTTCTAAGCAGTATGCAAACCATTTTTAAAAAAGCTAACATTTTACAAAGTGATGATGGTGTCAACTCCAATGGTAAGAATTTTGCTAAGGTTAGAATGTCTTGATCCAACGCTATCAAAGTATAACATCTAAAACGTCATATGGAATTTAAAATTAACTATGTATTTGCCTTATATAATGTCATTAACAGTACCACCACCTGAAGTGAATACTACCTGCGAAACGAAAGTTAAAACAAAATAATGACTGCATCAGAAGAGTGGTGGTGTTAGAAAAATGGGGAATGGGTCTGGCTGGCAACGCAAACAGAAGCAAACATGCTTACGTGTTGTCTGTATAAGATACTTACCAAATTAGCAATAATTATATTTGAAGTTTTGTTTTCCTTTTGTTTTGTTAGAGAAAGGTGAAAACAAAATACTCACAGCAACACTCTTCATCTTTGACTTCAAAGGCAGTAACCCTGCCTTGTTTTTCAGTAACACAAACGACTTCATCGCTGCCACCAGTGATAATTCGCGGTGAGATGGACTCTGGATGATCGACAGATTAAACAGGTTGTATGGATTCATCTCCGGAGGATCAAACTCTCCAAGTCTCATTCTGGCATAGAAAAGCGGCTTCACACGTTCTCTGATCAGCTGCTCTGTCAATTTCCCCAACCGTATGGCTTTACCAATGGACAGAAATACCGGGTGGCCGTTCGTAGCCACCAGCTCCAAATTGACACCAGCGTTCACGCATCCAGCTGCAGCGTCGACGCTGTTGTTGTAATAGTGGTGCCACTGGATTATGAACTCCGGAGCTCCAGCGTCGCTCACAACATAACCTTTGTAATTCCATTCTTTGCGGAGAATATCAGTCAGAAGACGTGTGTTTGCACATGCAGGTATGCCATTCACGCTGCAAACGTCAATGGTTACATTACATTATATAAAAGGATGGTTTTGAATACAGAGATGGATCTAGGATTTTGAGACGGGCGGTTACGATGGTTGCAGCATATGTGAGCTTGCAGACCTAATACGTTATTTGACATCCCAAGGGCATAAAACTCCTGACTGTTCCCAAGGATCTGCCACTGGAATGATCAGGACAAGATGACATACTATTACAACACCTAACTTGAGTTAATGACATGCCTAAGATTAAATGTTTAAAAGAGCGAACCAGATTTTTGTGGAATAACTAACACGAACATAGCTAGCGTTTGGTGCATTCCACCAAATTTAACATGTGGTCACATTTGTAATATATATATACAACGTTTTAATCAAAATATTTTTAAATACAACATTTCGTCCTTAAAATCACCGGTATTCAAGGAAAATAGTTCCTGTCATATTAAAACTAGTTCAAATCGTATTTGATTCATTTACTGGCCAGCTAAACCAACACATCATAGCAAATCGTGACATACACATACATAAGTATTTACACGGCAGTTCACTGTAGTTTGTAGGTAAAGTATCGGAGCTGCTTTCAGATTACCGGTCAGATCGATAATTTAAAAAATATTCCCATCCAATTCCGAACATGAAAAACTAAATATGGTTTAACATCATCTGAAACCCCTGGACACTCACATTGAATTCGCTACGTACCTGTTGTAGCTGCACATTACTCCCAAAGCCAAACGTGTGCATTCTTGGAACTGTGGCAAAAAAGTGGTCCGAAGGTCTCTCTCAGGAACCTAGTTATAAACAATCTGAGACTCAATACCATTGTCATATAAAAATCAGGTAACAAAAAGTAGGATACTCGCCTAAAAGGGTGATAAGGTGTGAGTTAAGACCATATGTAGAAACATTTTGAGGAGGGCATGGCTTTGTATATTATTTTCTAAAAATTGGACAAATATTACACAGGCTGCTCAGGGCTTTCTGAATTCAGAGATGATACGAACTGGAACGTTGGGAACGTAAAAATAAACCCACATCATTTGGTCTGCTGCAATGTTAAATAAGTTTCTTTAATTTCAATTGCAAATACATGTACTTAGCTTAATTATCTCAATAATATCTACCTCTGCGTTGAAAACCTGTCGAGACACAGGTAAATCCTCTGGACCTCCATAAGCATCAAAATGTTTGCACGTTGAGACAGCACGGACATAGCGAGGATGGTTACCTTGGAGACCGGAAACGAAATATTTGGCTAGGATTCCAGTCAAGTGTGGGTCTTCTCCATATGTCTCCTAAAATAAAAATAAAAATTCAAATATTTTAAAGTTCTTTTGTCCTGTGCAAACAAATAATAGCTCCTACTTTACATTAGTATAAAGTCAAACATGCGTTAAGCGAAAGGAGTATAAAACAAAATCTTAACATTTATTAGATGTGGCTGGAGGAACAACAATATGTGGTGATGTAATCTGAACGACAAAACCGTATCGTAGTCAAGGCCGTAGACAGGTTCTGCTATACACAGTAGCTGCCTACTAATTATTCATAAAACAATTAACAAAATTAATTAATGGCACATCTGGA
Organism: Pachydermia laevis; assembly: GCA_032355525.1. Classification (NCBI taxonomy): domain Eukaryota; kingdom Metazoa; phylum Mollusca; class Gastropoda; order Neomphalida; family Peltospiridae; genus Pachydermia; species Pachydermia laevis. The sequence continues at coordinate 8,180 of JAULBQ010432071.1, forward strand.
TAGCAAATACTAGAAATATTCGTAAATACAAATGCTATTGAACAAGCTTTCTTCATATTATTAAAAACCTTAATTTAGTCAAACGGGGATTCATAGGAAGATTCTGTGTGTCTTAACCAACTCTTTGCTCTTGAAAAAATTTGTTTTTATGTAGGCCTATAAGTAGGAGGTGATCAACCCCCTGAAAACAAATATGTAAACCTACTTGATTCCTTCCCCATAACGGATGTCTCATGATGTTGATGACTGGACTCCAGCAGCCTAGTCCAGTGTGGTCGTGGAAGATTCCTCTCTTAACGAAGTCATTATGCTTTGCCCTTACTTCTTCAGAGGTCGCTTCTGCCACGTCGTGGATAAGTTTGCCACTGGAACAGACGCGAGAAACAAACTTGATTTTATTCATCTTAGTTTTCCTCATTTATATAATTAGTCCTGTCAGTCTATGAAACGGACATGTTAAAAATATAGGCCATAACAAACAAACAACAACAACAACAACAACAACAACAACAACAAACATGTGGACCGTACAACTTTTTTTAAAATAAAAATAAAAGTGGTAATCGATTTTTAATATCCAAGCCATGGCGGTCTTTTAAAGTGTCATATACATTTACAATGTACCTTTTCTACTTCCCTCTTGTCCACGATTCCTCAAAATAAAAATATAAACCAGGGTACAGCAGGCGTTGAGATTTCCTGAATAACGTTTCTAATTTATATTCTACCTTTAGATGTAACCCATTCAGTATTTATAACGGTTCAAACTCCAGTGACGCACAGCTCCAGGACGTATCTTTACTGGCTGGGGGTGGAGATGGGAGATTGTGTAGCCCAGTGTTGGTATTTAAAGTGCTCCTACTAGCAGGAGGACTAGCCTCGGTGGCGCAGTCGATATGTCATCGGACTAAAGGCTGGTTGGAACAATGTTCATATCCATGCACACACTGAACACAGAGCGTGTTTTCAGGGGTCCAATGGGTAGGTCTAAGGCCACTACATCGCCTTCTCTGTGACTAACCAATAACAAGTAACAACGGCTCTGTACGGGCAGTCCAGAAAGCTGATCTGCGAGTTCCTAGGATAGCGTGCTTGAACACATGTTAATACCAAACAAACAATAAAGCAGTAAAACGTGGGAATTTCCTTATTAGCCCACTCGGCAGAGCGCAATGGGTATCTGGTCCGTGTCCCGTTAGTGACGTTTGGTTTATCCGTTGTCTGTGGAATCCACCAGACTTCAGGAAATGAATAATAATTTAGCTTTTTTTAATGAAATCATTCTAACTTTAGAGATGCCATTAAAAATACGCAGACGCCTACTTGATAGTCAAAAAGTCAGCAAACGATGTTTCTAATTGAGGCAGCCACATCTAGCAAAATTAATCTTCTGTTGCTAAAGAATAAAAATTGTTACAGATAATTGGAGAGCTAACTTTAAGATACTCAAGACTGTGTACACAGGAGCAGTCAGACCAATTTTGGAATATGGAGCTAGTGCATGGACAACAGCAGCCAAGACACACACCAACAAACTGGACCGTGTCCAAAATGTTGGTCTAAGAACAATCCTTGGAGCTATGAAAAGTACTCCCATTACCACGATGGAGAAAACAGCCGGAGTAGAGCAGAATACAGGCAAAGCTTCTTACCCATGCCGAAAAGATGAAGAGGCAGTCAGATCATCCACTGCACGACAGGCTTCAGGACATCACCAAGAATAGGCTCAAACAAAAAAGCCTGAAGCATCTGGTCAAAGCGCACCAACGCAGACAAGCTGACATTCTGACAGCCAATCCAGAGCTATGCGAAAAACTTAACCCAAGCACCTGGCCCCAAAACACTCTGCTAGGAGAGGTCAGGACGACCATCCCTGGCATAACTGTGAAAAACTGTGCATCCAGAGTGACATTGAGCTGAAAGCCCTGACAATGGAGGCGCTACCCTGTAACAACCTGGACCCACATCTTCACTGATGGATATGCAGAAAGTGCCACACGAAATGGAGGATGAGGTGTCTACACCAAGAGACCAGGATTGCCTCCCGTTTCTCTGTCAAAACCAGGTTGAAGTCTGTGCTCCAACTACAAAGCTGAACTCTTGGCACTCTACAACGCTACAGAGACTGAAACTGTGGGAAAGAAAACCCAAGAAAGCAGTCTTCTTCTCAGACTCCCTTTCGGTATTGCAGGCCATAACCTCTGAAAACACTGATGACTCGCAGAAGAGGCTAGTGGACAACACCAATGAACTGGCCCAATCAACAAAGATAGTTCTGCAGTGAATCCCTGCACATACAGGCATAGCCGGCAATGAAATCGCAGATATCTTGGCAAAGGAGGGAAGCAAGAAAGATCAGCCCCTCTCACAGCTGTCTTACAAAGAAACCAGAACTCTGATCCGCAACAGGCAAAAATCCACCTTCCTTGCTTCAAATGGCGGATACAATCAACATCAAGATCCACTTCACCAACTGTCTCGCCATGAGCAAACAACTATCTTTCGCCTGAGGACAGGGCACTGCGGACTGAAAGGACATCTTAAAAAGATTGGTGTTCAGCCCTCAGCTCTCTGTGATTGTGGAAAAGATGATCAAACACCACAACACTTCCTGCAGTCCTGTCCACTCTACAACAGAGAGAGGCAACAAATCTGGCCTGTGAGCACTACAATGGATGCTAAGCTGTGGGGCTCTGAAAAAGATATACGCCTGACAACCCAGTTTGCGACACTCACGGGACAAAGGATATAAATACAACCAATCGAACGCTGAAGAAGAAGAAGAAGAAGAAGAAGAAGAACAAGAACAAGAACAATAAGAAGAAGAAGAAAAGGACGAAGAGCAGAGGAAAATAAACACCACTGCTAACATTCGTCAAAGATCCTAAAAGCTACAGTCCATGGAACAACTGTCACTTCTGGCGCTGGGTCAAAACCAAACACAACAAACTATTGGGAGTCTAGACAACCTATCAATGTCCATAACGTTTAGCAATATATATAATTAATTTTTGTTTAAAATAAATTAGTTTTGTCATCAGATTGGATCCAATAGTACGATTTGTATCAGACTCAGTCACTACTGATCAGCGATAGTTAGACCCACAATTTATGACCCTTAAACACAAAATCGACTGTTCCAATCAAATGTTTTATTAGGAATTAACTGAACAAACAACATGCTATAGATTAGACAAATATCGTGATCAATAAAAATTAGTTTAAATGCATGATACTATAATGTTTGTATTAAAATTAAATTGGAGGTAAACAGCTTTATGTGTATGTTTGCGGCCATATCCACAACCTAAAATAATGCGCAATGCAGAATGTCAAAAAGTATCGAGTGTTCTGTTGTCAGCCAGTCTAAAAAAAACCTAGCTTACATGTGTTTATGTTTGATATGCCGACCACGAGAAAGTTTTATGTCGTTAATGTGTAAGCACAGTTTAAGGTCGCCAATATTTGGGACATGATTTGCAGCATCTTGCACGAACCTTTGGCAATTCACTGATGCAAGACAACAGCATTGCGGTGTAGTGAGGTGGGTATTATATGTATTACCCACTGTCATTGTGTTATCATTTCAGGACGATTTGCAAACAACAACATAACTGAAAACATGCTGTGAACAATAGTCTTGAAGAGACATCGCTGCATCATAGCTGTGACGTATCTCTGGTGATGGCATGTGTCAAAGTGAAAAACAATTGCGGTTGTTTGTTGTTGCTGGTGCCTATTGTGATGTCAGATTGTAATTCCGAATTAATTACTCGTAGCTCATTGTAATACAATAATCCTTCATATGTGTCCATGTGGGACAACTTTATTCCACTCGTCCCTGACATCAAATTATGTATCTGAGGGTGGAATAGCCCCATCCCACATGGATACAATTATTTTTCTCCCATCAAGTTGATGAAAAACTATCATTTTGGGAAAAAACATTTTAAAAATCAATAAAATAATCTCCAAAAATGGTTCATACTAAAAGTATAAACTGAAAATGATTGTATAATTTCATTATGACAGCAGGTTTCTTTGTTGTTATGAAATATAAATCTGAACGATAAAACCGTATCGTAGTCAAGGCCGTATCTGTGCAATTTGCAGAGTCCAAGGGAAGTTTATGCAAGTTCATAATAGTTTCCATGCTTTACTGCCGGGCACATTGTCTAAATAAGGACTGTCACCTCCCACGTAGATCCAGCAAAGTACAACACATCCCCTCCGCACAGCACCCAGGAGGACCGCCACTCCCGAGACTAGCTTAGTAAACTCAAACCTGCACCCGACAGTCAGTGGAATACATATGGCTGTGGTTGCATGCACTCATGAATCACTGTAAAACAGTGTGCGATTTTGAGGCGAGTCCGGGAGCCCGGGGCTCGCAAAAATCACGTCTGACTCTCTAGCTTGCTTAATATACGAGCCCGCATGGCTCTTAAATATTATTAGTACAAATTAAATTGATATTTCTAAATGACCCACGCAACATAATGCAAAACCCAGGAAAACGAGTCTCAAATCACGATGTTTTCCGTGATTTCATGGTGCCATAAGATGTCTATTTTAGCTTTCCGTGAGTGCAAATGTAGTCTCGATAACCCACTAGTATTAACGGCTTTTCGGCAAACATCTGGGAATGAGACAGTGGAGGTTCGCGGTATTCGTTTTGTACGGGACCGTGCAAGTTCCGTAAGCGGACGTTTTTGATTTCAACATGTGGAGATTCGGAATAGGTGCCCCATCTACAAAAAAACCTAAACAAACAGACGAAGACAGACGTTTGAAAATAAAAGCGTACAATGAGAACAGAAAGCGGGAATTTCGAAAGGAATGGCTCAGCGAATTTCCTTGGCTCCAGCAAGAACACGAAGGAATGACGTGCACATGGTGTATGCAGTACCCACAACGGGCCGGCCCACATTCAGCATTTCTAGATCCTGGAGGGTCGAAAACAATAACCCACTACAGTATAAAACGGTAAGCGATCTACATAGTAATTGTCAATGTTTTTTCGTAATGTTTTTATTTTTTTTTATTTTTTTAAACTAACGAGCACGCGTGAACCAGAAAGGTCATATTAAATGTGGCATTTATCAACACATGATAAAACAACACGTCCTGGTCCATTAACTTAATATATTTAATTACTTAACCCTATCGAACATTTAAAACTGTCAAATATTTTTTTTTTAATAATTAATGTCCTCTCGGAAAAAATCGAAATTGGCCGAGTTGTTCCGAATTACTTTTACGATTCTTACTGACCGGAAAGCAACGAAGTGTTTATCGAGGCTTACACTGAACATTTCAACCCACTCCGGTCAAAGAGATTTTATTTTGTTTTAGTATATGCGTGACTTTGCGCTTGCCAGTCGATATAATTTTCTGCACATATGCCTGCAGCACGGCTAGTACATGTCCATTGAGGCCTTTCGTATTATGGGTTGAATCTACGACTTAACCTGTGACACGACGATGTCGGGGCATGCTCATTACGAACGCGCTATTCGATTTTCCCCTCATGCCGGTACCGCTAACCATGGAAATAAAATCGGACTAACTCAAAACTTTTGTTTTCACTTGTGCTACACAGATATTTTACTTTTTTATACTGGGGTGTCCACTTCTCGTGCCCCTAAGCATTCAAGCTACAGTTTCTACTAAAAAACGCAAAACCAAATAAGAAAGGTTTACTAACCTTACAAAGTGACCATTTAT
>JAULBQ010433182.1:0-13877 GCA_032355525.1 Pachydermia laevis
CTTTCGCTTCTTGGCTACATGTCAAGGCCAGCAGTGACTATGAATGATACTGTCCTCTGTAGATCACTTCTGGTACCATACAGCTTCTTTCCAGTAGCTTAGGATGGGCTCCCTCAAGGTAAGGAGCCCGATCACCGATCACGTCATCATTGCCCAGAAATGTAGTCATAATAGCTGTTGATGCATGGTATTGTGGTATATTAGACTGCGTCATGCGTCCCAATACCTCGGACACCAGTACTTTGGTTTGCTTTTGATTTAGAATATTTTCTAATCAACATTCATGATTCTCCATTTGTCAGTATAAATGTGCAGCCAAGTATGTTTGATGAAAGCAGTTTGAAATCACCACATACATTAAATGGCAACTATTTTTGCAATTAGGCACATTATTTGGGGATTCAGGAGAAATGTGCAAAACCCAAAAAAAAAGAAATATTTTATTTAATGACTCACCAATTTTAATGATGGTTATTTTAATGTCAGACTACAAAAATAATAAAAGAGGGCACCAGTTTCCTCACTTCTACCGAACTTGCAGCTTGGGATTTTTATTAATGCATTTTCCTATCAACAGGACCAAACCTTTGATGTACCAGTCATAGGGCACTGCTTGGGATAGAAAGCTGCCAAATAATCACCAGAAAGAAGTGTTTTATTTAACGAACTACTGGCGTCAGTCATATGATAAAGGACCACAAAGATCTTGAGAAAGGAATCGCGCTGCTCTTTCCGAAAAGGATATTTTTTAATGCACTTTTCCATAGACAGAACAGTACATAATATATATCACTGCTTTTCAAAGACCAATCATGGGGCCCTGGTTATTATGGAAAAAAGCCCATATGATAGATATCCGCGGAGGATTGATCCTGCGACCAGCTCTATCGACAGCTAGATCCCCCCACCCCCCACCGGATTTTGCATTTTCCTCTTGACAGGACCATACACACACCACAGCCTTGGGTGTACCAGTCAAAGGGCACGGATTGGGATAGAACAATGCTAAATAACGACCAGGTTCACAGAGATCAGAAATAAAAGTAGAAGTCAAACCTGTGTTAAGCAGCCACCTGCCGTAAGAGCTTGCCATACCAATTATTTATTTTAATTTTAATTTCGAGCTTATATAATGTTCAAGTACGCTGTCCTGGGCACACACCTCAGCTTTCTGCCCAGGACAGTGGCTAGTGAAAGAGAAGTGGGTGTAGTGGCCATACAACTACCCAATGGGTCCTTAAAATCCTGCGCTGGATTGGAGTCGATATAGCAGAAAGCGAACCCTGTAACTACCAGCCTGTGTTAAGCAGCCACCTGTGTTTGTTAAGAGACCACTTTTGTATAACTCCCTTTGGTGGCTGCTTTACACAGGTTTGACTGTAACTGTATATTCAATTGTGATAGATCATTCCACGCAGATAACACATGAAAGAAGAAAGAAGTGTTTTATTTAATACTACACAAGAACTGTTATATAATTAAATACGATTGATTAAAATAACAACAAACACGTGTTTTTGCTGATAGGAAACAAAAGACATCTGTTTATTTACAGCACTAGAATAAAAGACAAAACCGCCATCCCCGAGGCAACTAGTACTAACACACAACATAGCATAAAAACACGCCAATGCGTGCAATGTTGAGTCCAATCTGTTCACAATGTCATTGTGGCTTGGTTCATGTTTCATACCGTTACAAATACTATCAGACTATCAGAGAATTAATGTTAAAAACATAATGTTGTAAACAGATTCATATCGGTGACAAAATAGGACTAGAAAGTAGCATAAATGAATCCATTCTTTGGAAATAGTAGAAATAGTTCATCAAATAATCATTAAATACTTCAATCAGTCACATATTATTGTAGTTATATAATTTTTTGATGTTTTAGTACAGCTTTAGTATTTCATTTTCGGTTAGAAACGATTTAGATACAATGAAATTAAAATCCAAGTTACTACATTCAACGTAATAAAAAAAACACCAAAACATGATTATTATTCAATATTAATTTGTTATCTAAATCCTCATTACTTGATGAATTATTTCTACCAAATTAATTATAAAATCCAATTATTCTTTGAAAATAATTTAAAACACTGCATCCGAGTTGTTTTTAACACACTGTTCAGACAGGGTACAATACAAAAAATAGAGCATATGGCTCAATTAATTATTCCAGACGTTAATAAAACAAATTCAACAGATATGAAATATTCATAAACCAAGCCACACAGATGAAACCAGCATTCTAGCTATCAGATCCACAGGGCACCAGGAATCACAGAGGATACACATATTGCACAATTCCTAGAAAAACTGACATGGTAAAACGCGACAAAGCTCGAACAGTGTCGTCCATTTAAATTTTGCACAAAACATTTTCCATCTCTCCTCTGTGAATCTGGTGCGCTTCCTATCCACTTTATGGCACATGTTAAGCAGACCAGGAGATTGGCGGGTAAAATAAATGAGAGCAATATTTGTATGGGAACTGGAACACAACGTTTTATTACATTCCAAATGCATTGTTTGGGGGTGAGTAACAGTTTTAATGGTAATTTTGAAACCAAATCCAATTAATTTTAAAAAATAATTTCGATGTACAAAATGGATCAATTCAAAATTTTAATAAAACCGGATTTCTCGTTCACTATTATTCACTAGTTAAAAAGTTGGTGTGGCTTGTATGACAAGCTCAAAACAAAAGGTTAGCTTAAAAGTTAATCTACTTTATTTGAGACTGAATATTAAGTCTGAAACATCTTTTGTACATTCATGTTCCAGTTCACCACAAAATATCCAAGGGAAGGGTTAGAAAGGTCACGAAAACATCATTGGCACATATTTCAAAGTGTTCTTAGTTACCGTAAAATAGCAGGGGAAAAAGGGATAAGAGCACATATATGTATATATATAAAATGTGGCAGAAACCAGTCGAAACATTTTCTATCCAATTAGGCTGAAATATATCCACTTTACATGTATTACTATATCAAAAATATTCACTATATATTTTTTCTGTATGAGAAATACGGTTTGCTGGGCAAAGAATAAGCTAAAACTTATTCCTCACACTCAGTAATTTTAAAACTTTTGTTTCTTCGAAATTTTCAAAAACAATTGACAAATATGTTTTTTGTTTTGTTTTATTTTTCTAATTTGAAATTCGAATCTCAGCGTTAACGTGAGTCAAGTTAAGACCAGAGTCCACCACACACATAAATAGTAACACCTGGAGAGAATCCAGCTGTTATTGACAATAGCTGCCATATCAGCAATTCATTGTAAAACACATACAACTCAAGTTGTAGCTGTCTCGTACGAGATAAACACTGCCCGGATAACCCTCTGTATGGCAAACCAGAAACAACCAGGACACTTTAGTGTTTCGTCTTTTGAAATAACTTTCATCCCAATCTCTAGCCTTAAGCAAATCAATTAAAACTGTTATTCAGAAACATCAGGGCTCGAAATGGACTGTTTCTACATGCACCAATGCAAGCTGATTTTCGCATGTGCATGTAACTTTTACAACTGGATACACATGGTGCATGCTAATATTTTCCAACTGCAGTGTATTATGTATGCCTAGTGCATATATAATGTGTTCATTATTTCTAGCTCTGAACAGGAATAAATGAATGAATGCAAAACTGTAGCTTGGAACACAAATTGAGAAAACCTAATTGGCATGTTATTAAACACCGACTTTAAAACTAGTAGAACTAAAACGGCCAAGGGTTTTCGAGCTGGTATGAAATATATGACAAAACCAACAAAGCATTTCATTCTCTGGATGATACATATTCAGATAAATTTACACAGAATGTAGCAATATTTCAGCATATACTTCATTTCTCACATGCTTCTTGTATCACGAAAACAATTACAAGAACTTACTTCAATTGTGTGGTAAACATACTCTAGTTTTATAGGGCATCAAAATCTATTGGAAGGAAATGGCAGCCATTTTAAAATTCAAGATGACAAATCTTTCAGTGACACGAAAAATTGTCAACATTCGTTTTCATTTTCAGTTACACCTCAAAATGGATATATGCCTCATTTTTGTAACACAAGCTAACATTTTAAAGTGACTGAAAATAACCAAATAACCAGCTATCACTTATTTGCCATTAAGAGGGTTAACCCACATGAAATATTAAACAGAATATATGCCGAAATTCTCACTGTACATGAACAGGGATCTGGTTGTGACAAGTAACACACATATTCATCTTGACAGGTTAAAAGAGAAGTTATAAAGCACAGAGTTCAAATGACTGCTGATATGTACTATTGTACATATTGTGCAAAATAAATAAAAATATAACAAATTACATAGGTTCGTCCTGCCATACGGAAGGGAATGTCACGTTATATACAGGTATCTCAAATACAACCATTTGTTTTGTTTTTCAACACCAGAATCATTGAGAAAACCAGTATTATGATATCGTTGTACATCTTACTTTATAAGGGAACTGGTTGTAAGTGAGGGTGCCAGAATTATAGACTCTTGCACAAATCTCAACTATGAAAAGACAACGAAATGGGAAATTTAACAATGCAATCCACCTATTTTATTAATGATTTTATTGGTGGGACCACAAAAATAAAGAGCAAAACTCAATTGGCTACTCCTAATATCAAAACTAGAAAAAGAAAAGAAAGAAGAGTTTTATTTAAAGACACACTTAATACATTTTATTTAAGGTTATATTGGCGTCAGTTATAGGACACAAACATCTTGAGAAAGGAAACCCGCTATGATAGGCTACTCTTTCCGAAAAGCTGCAAGGGATCTTTTATATGCACTTTTCCACAGACAGAACCGTACACTGCCTTTGTTATACGTCATGGGGCACTGGTTGGAACAGGACAAAGACCAATTATAGACATCCACTGAGGAGGATCTCTCCAAAACTAGAAAGAATTCAAACAATTCACAAATTAATAGTTTCAGAGCAGCATATTCAAAACAATTCATTACTTTTAGCCTGCATGGACAAATTGTTTTTTAATAATAAAACGATAGATATATGCACATAAGAGATACTTACAACCAATTCCCTTTAAATACATTAACACAATACCAAATATTCAAAATATTTTTTTTTAATGAAACGTATGACAAATCTCATAGAGAACGGTGAATTTCTGTTTAAAAGATAAAATTGTGCACTGCAACAAAACAGGAGGGAGATAAAAACAAAAGGTACAAAGATTTTACAGCTTCACTGAAAAGATAGTTTACATGTAGATGTCAATCAGCAATGATTCCAGATTTAAATCAAGACCTGTAAAAAGCTGAATTAAACAATAACCATCGCATGTTCCACAGTTCTATTTAAAATCTAATAAGTAAAGTTTGTTTATTTAACGACGCCTCTAGAGCACATTGATTTTTATTTTATCATCGGCTATTGGATGTCAAGCACATGGTCATTCTGATGTCTTTAGAAGAAACCCGACTATTCTTTCCGAAAACCCACAAGGGATCTTTTATATGCACTTTTCCACAGTACATACCACCGCCTTTGTTATACCAGTCGTGGGGCACTAAATGGAACAGAAAAAAACCAATGATAGACATTCACTGAGTATGATATATCCTGCGACCTCAGCCGAGCACTCAATCCACTGAGCTAGATCCCGCTCCGAATCTCAAACCGTATCAGTTATCTATGATATAAAGTTAAGCGTCCAAATATGAGCCATAGTCTAGAAGCTTTTTTCAACAAAGGATTCTTAGAAATGTGTCTTCCAAGACAAAATGCATAACACAACCCATAGTTACATCATATTCTAAATCAAAATGGATCTTAATTTGACAGACTGGCACTCACAATGCATTTACCCGGCTCATAACCAGCCAGATGTTTAATTTCTGTATTCAAACACGGATCAAGAATATTTTTCCAGTGGCGTCCACAACTACTTATACACAAAAACAAAATTGGTAAAAACTGGCACTTTAAACATTAGTAAGAAGTACAAGTGGGAGCTTTGGGTTGTTCTTGGGGTTTGTTTTTGTTTTTGTTTTTAAATGGGGGGGGGGGTTTGAGCGGGGGCACACGGACAGCCCCAAAACTCACCTCTAATCACTATCAGATACCATATACTTGAGGGGTCCAATAACTATTTCATATGTAAATGCATGATCTAAATTAGCTCAGTATCTTTTCCTCATAAATAAAGATCTCCGTAAAAGAGACTATTACGAAAATTCCATTAATTTTTCCACTCTGCCCACCTGATTTGAACATGTTTAACCACAATTCCTGTTTATCTTAGAAGGAATGAATGATAATTCCGTTATTTAATGGGCTTTTTTGTAAATAAAATACTGTTTATTCACTAACATATTCCCAGCAGAATTTACAAGTGCTCAACAGGTACAGTTTAGATGGGTTTTTAGTAATTATAGCATCTATCCAATGGATAAACAACATCAAAAGTAAATAAAATTTTGTTAACCATTCAGCAGAAAGTAGGTCAATGACCATTTCATTAACAAGTATGTTGGCTCATCAATGAATGCATCAATAACATTCAGATTAATATCTTTATTATAATGAGTAGTATGTCATGCATTTGAACACACCTTGTAGATAAAGAAAACTAAACTGAAACTTTTATGTCAGCAATTCAAAAATATTTTTTTAACAATTTCAGATCATTCTGTGAACATTTGTACCTCATATTTTTTTCTTTGTTTTAAACATGATATGATTTTAGGAGTAAAATCTAATGATTATTTTAGATGTTTTTGTTTTGTTTTTTAAACTGTGTACAAACACATGGAAGTCAGTTGATAAATAAAACCAATCACATGAATTAAAACGACAATTAAAAATAAACCTTTGCATTTAAAAATAATCTATTACATGTATATATATATATCCAACAATAACACTTCAGATGAACATAGTATGACAAGATCCACATGGACATAATTCAGTTAAAATTTCAGCCTACATACCAGCTTAATTATTTCATGAAGAAAAAACAACAAAATCTGAGATCACATGTGTTTGTTTGTTTGTTTGTTTGTTTGTTCATTCAATCGCATGCCACAATATCACAGACAGTCTTTACAGGGGTATAAATCCAGTAATGTAATAAAAAATATCCCCAAACACTGAGACATCGCTAAACGTCTACATCACGCTCTTTCGGAATCCTTTGTGAGGGACACATGTCATGATATGTTATTAAAAAATCAAACACGAGCTGTGGAACATATTTTTTAGCGAACACAACAAAGTAACATTAAATTTTTCCCCTCATTCCAGTGTATGAACCTGGCTCTAAAATATGTTAAAAACACACCACTAATTGAAAAGCAGCTTTTTAAAAATGGCTATAACATGTTACTATTACTGCACTTGCACACTCGAACAATGAAATATTAGTATACAATGTTGTATGACACAGGTTTTCCTCACAGATTTCTATTCAGAAGGTTGGAAAAATGGTAAACTGAGGTCCCGAATTTGACGAGTGGGCTAGAAGCTCAGAAATTCAATTCCTTTCTGGTGTATTCTGGAGTACATATGGGTGTCATATACACTTATTATGGGTTTAAAATAAAGATTTGAAACTGTTATCAGCATGGATCGAAATAAGAATTTTTCCTAACAGTTGTTTTTTCCCCCCACAAATATGGTCTGGAGTCGGTGGCTTGTTTTCGTACATTTTAACCGGCCCTTAATCAGTGATCGGAGGATGCTTTAATAAATAATGTTAAATTCCGACCCTGTTCACACCAGTCTCTACATTATGTATTTCTATACTGCCATTTCTTTCAATTGAAACCGGCCCGGTTACCTTTATAACATGCTGTCGAAGTAACAGTAACAAGCCATTTTTAATAAAATTCCACCAGTTAAAATCAATTCACATGAACTGTTTAAAAACAAAACAAAAAAGGTGTCTAAAATCTCAATTTCAATTTGCACAGCCCTTGAAACTCATCGAGTACACAATTTATGTCATGATTAAAACATTTGATAAAACGTAGAAAACCAGAGCATTTATTATTCACCAAGGCATTTCCAGTTTAAAACGGCTACAAATATTGATACCCACAAAAAGATTCACAGCATGCAGGCAAACACACCAGTTACTTTGTTGTGCTTCATTTAAAAAAAAACTTCGAATGACGTCCACTCATACAAAGATTCACCCATCAAAGCTCGCACACAGGCACACAACTTGAGTGTAAATGAATTAAAACGCAAGCGCCAGCCCTTATTTCTGAAACGCAAATTATGAAATGTCAACCATTGTCAACAACAAATGATATCTCCTATAACTTCTACGAAAAGTGATAAACTGAGATTTTTGGACTTTTGCTTTTGTTATGTACAGCTAAATTAGTTTGCTATATAAAAATAACTACTAGACTATTTTCATTGTCTAAAATATTTTAGCCATTTTAAGCATATCTTGCATGGGTTATTGACGTATATATGGCTTAAAAATTAAAATATTCATTTAATAGCATTCCTGTAGTAAACATACTGTTTTAGGGGTCCAATTCCCCACAGTGATAAATACATAACTTTTAAAATTAAAATAGTTTTGTTTTTTAATTATAAAAATGAACCAAATTGTTTTTTTAAACCTACATAAATTGGCGGAAAATTACAAAATCTGATGTATTAACATAAATAACAGTTTAACTCTGAAACAACCAATTACGTGACATTCAAATATAAATATTTTTTTCCATAGCCAACTAATTAATCTTCGAATATTTACACATCAATTAGGTGAAAAATTCAATCGACTTAACATAGCATTTGTGTTTTCAGAGAAGTTTCTTTTTACATTATTAGTATATTACTGACAAACTTGTAGATTGTTTGTTTTTATTGAAGGCTTATAGTAAAAAAGAACTTGCTTGATATCAATCAATTTGAAATGAACTGCATTTTTTGTACTATTAGAAAACAAAATCCTACTTCTGTTATATATCTTCGAATTGGACTCTGATGTCTTAATAATATCTATCCGGTGTATCACAGTGTTTTTAAAACATTTTTTACCTATCACCTATTCTCCCTATCTACCACTTTTAATAGATTAATAAATTTTAATGGCTAAAAGTAAAAGAAAGTCGTGAATGTCTCAAACTAAAATTTTCAGCGACCGTTTTTTCTAAAATCTTTTGGGTGATAATTATATGATCATGCTTCCCATGAGAACCAATCCAAAAACATGAAACGCTGCCTTGGTAAATTCAGTGATATCCTGAGAGTAATTTAATGGTAGTTTAATATAGTCAGGATCTCCTGGGCCATAAAATATAATATGTGGATATCAGGATACACGTATCCTGGCCAGTGCTTCCTCACTGGCGACTTTCTGCCGGAATCACTGAGCTACAAACCACGTGCTGCATTTTCACCACTATGGACAAAGGCTTCAGTACATGTCAAAAAACGTAATCTACACTTTTTAAAAATATAACCCGTCCTTTAAAACACATCATTTAAATTTTCTCTTTTAATTCTGTCTGTCCGGTTAGCAATGATTTTTTCCCCAGATAAATTGAGGGTAAAATTAGAAATTTTAAGATCTTTTTAAATAGGACATATTTTTAAATACTTTTTTAAATTCGAGATATGCCCAATTTCAAAACATTTCGAACCAAGACCAATTTTGTTGCAGTTACTTATGGTTCATTTTGTTTTTATTATGTACCATCAATACTAAATCATGTTTACTTATCCGATGGAATCCTAAAACAAAACTAAACATTTTATACCAGATAATAATAATGATAATAATATTATCAACTCAACAGACATGTAATGAAGCCTGTGACCAAGACAGCCACCCACTTCAAGAGGACATCATTAAAATATGTACACAACGAGGTCGCTGCTTGATGTTGGGATACACAACACCAACACACACACCAACACACGTACAGATGGACCGATACACGGGTGATAGGGAGCACGTTCCCACCAAAACGAAAGGTTAGACAACATCACACACAATGTTGTCAGATTAAGACTATTAGTGCAATAATCCGCATTTACATGTATTTAATAGATAATGGAATTTGGAATTTGTTTTTTGTTTTCTTTACATAATTGGATTGACAAAAAGTATCAGATTCTCCATTTATTGCTAGAGAGATAAATAAACAGTATCCAAAATGTTCAAATTTTTAATTTGTTTTTCTAAATAAGATAAAGAAAAAGAGATAATGAAGGAAGTGATTCACAATTTCAGTGTAATTAAATCGATAATATTTGAAATTTAATCCATTTGGTAGTACCTTTTAAAAATAATTTGATAGCAAAGAGGAGCTAAAATTAACTTTTCTTGAACTAGTCGCAGGGGACCGAAGGAAGCCAAAATGCCAGCTCGCCTTAAAAAAAGTAACATTTCAATATATATAATGATCCATAATTATTAGTAGTATTCATATTTCCCCTATACTATGACACACAATGATTACTTCTTTCTTTTTTAGAAAAAATTAATAGTAGTTTTCAATAGAAGGTAGATACATTTTCTGACAATAAACTTGCACTGAACTATCACACTAAAATATCTTCTTATCTTCATTGTCAAGATACATGCTAAATTACTCTTTTTTTCGTTTTCGTTTTCTGAATTATAATTTTGCTTCGGTCGTTTCCTTCGATTTATATTTTTGTGTAAAACGTTTTATTTAATTTTAATTCAACACAAACATCAGATCTTGCAATTAATGAGTCTTAATTTGACAACAACCAATCAAATTATCCGTCTAAAAAAGACCTTTTCAGGGACATGCCTAATTACAATGATACTATGATAAACATAAGATAATCACGTGACCGTGAATTTGGGTCACCTGATTATCAACAACAATCTATCAGTGACAGGCCTATTTTACAAAGCTTAATCAATCAGGATCCAAAGGTTAAAAAGCCAGCAAATTTTTCTCATTAAATTAATAAAATATTTCACATACAATTCTTTTGAAATGCTTTCAAAATTAATTTCTAAACTTAAAATCTGCACCTAACGTGAAAGCATTTCAAAACAAATTGTAATTAAGAGTTTAAAACACATATCATAATTTCTTCTTTTTTTCACACCTTATTAACAGATTTCTATTTATTCACTGTTTCAACGCTGACATATTATTCGAAAATACTGTTTAAAATAGTGAATACAGTCTACTTCACTGAAGAATGTGCATACTGTATTGATGAATATTTATATACTCACTGTCTTACCAGTCCTACGATTAACACATTACTTTTTAAAATCTTGAATACCATCTATTTCACTGAAGAAATGAGTACCCAAATAAACCAAAATGGAAATCTGCCGTTAAAAAGCCTGCCACTGATGACGATATTCCGTGATGAAGAAGAAGAGATGGACGAAGATATGTTTGTGTCTTCACGTGGGTGGCGACGATGACGACGTTCCCGTCTCGTCCGTATTTGCCGAGTTCGAAGAGTGAGAGTTCTGCGGAGCGGTAAAGCACGCGTTATCGTACGACAAAGAGGATCCGTTCTGGACGTACGACATTCCAACTCCGTACAAATGACCGCAATATTTGGCATCGTCGATATTGTCTTCAAAAAACATCTAAAAAGTAATAAAGAAAAAATAAATCTGGAATTATTTGAATGTAATGATATTATTTCAACACAATATAAATATTAAAAAAAAAAAAACCCAGACAGGGATTTTTCCAGAGGGTAGAATTGCGTTCCCTCAAGTGGTTTTAAGGTACGGATATGTACCCTCAGAATTTCAGATTTAATTTTTGTCCTAACATTCATAACTTCGGCACAAGCAATGGTAAACGTCTCGGCTCATTGAGGACATACCCAAGAATAAATCTCTGGAGGAAACACTGATAGGGATGTGTTGAGACCGGGTGGTGCTGGGCACAGGTACCTACAACTTGAAATTACCTCTGGACACTTTCACGAATAATTTGTCAGTAAATAACCAAGTTTTCCAAAAATATAAAAATCGATTAACTATTAAAAACACAAAACAGGGCTTCTAGAATGTGGTAGCCCCACTCCTGTTTCTAGTTCTTCTTGTCGTCTGCTTGTTGACTACACGTCAAGGTCATTGCCAAGAAATGTCATAATAGCTGTTGATGCATGGTATTGTGGTCTATTAGAGTGCACCGTGCAGCCTACTACCTCTGACTTCAGCACTTGAGGTTTCTGTTAGGGTTACCTCACCCGTAGTCCATATCAGTCCAGCCTCTATCCATTGACCAATCCAGCTTGGGTGTCCCTAACAGAAGCCAAAGCCCCCGCAGGCATAGCTCTCTGGGTCACTGAGACATACAAGCCCCTCACCACGTCAAGGAATGGACTATGAAGGGGCCCTGTTTCTAGTGATATTCAAGTTAGGGCTAGTAATCAACTATTTAGAGCACGCCCAACGGCTAGTGAAAAAGATATCTTGTCACTGGCCCCAATTTTGGTACTGGTAAATAGGGCTAGTTCATTTTTAATCATGGATAGGAAATTTTGAAAAGCATTGATCCCACGGCTAGTGAATTTTTACGAAATTCTAGAAGCCCTGAAATAGCAAATGTGTTTCAGATGAGCCGAGAATGCACTTGGTCAAAGAACATTCATTTTGTTAATAAAACAAGTTTGCACTATTGGTAAACATTCTCAAAATCTAAGGTCTTAGCCTGGCTTTCTTGACCAGCACGCATATCGTCTAGACACAACCCTGAACAAGTATGTTACACGGTCAATATAATTGAATAAGTTAGAGTATTTCTTGAAAAATAATTATCATAAAATCAACAAGACAGAAGTTTACCTCTCTCATCTTGAAAAATGCTGCTCCCGTCAGTAAGCTATCACTACCAGCCTGGTGCTGTGGACCAATTCTCACAATCTGAATAATAGAATTTAATTAACAAATACAGTCATTAGCATGAAAGAAAATATTACATTTTCGTTAAATTATTTAAATTTCTCTTAAGGTGCATGTCAATTCAGGATATTAGCAACCACAAACACTTTCCGAAATTGTGAAAGCGAGTGATGTACGATCGAAAACACAAGTTGTAACATAAACAGTCTCTTACGGGAATGAGTATGGTATTTTATTTATTACATCACACATCAATATATTTGTTTTAGGAAATCCATTCCAATAGAAGCAAACTAGATGAGAAAATGCACAAAGCTAAGGCTATGGAAGAAGACATCACTTACCAAATGACGTGTTTTGTCAAAATGACGTCATTTGGTGGTAGCATGATTTATGAATTATCAATGAAATTTAGAATTCTTAAGCAATAAAGATGTTTTGTTAAATTACCTTACTAGGTTTAATTTTAAGAAACGATAGTTTGAATCCAATCTCTGCAAGCATAACCAAGAAAACACTAATCACAAATCTTGCAAGAACCACGTCATGCATCAGCTGATCGAGGTCATGGAGAAATATATTCCACAAATTGAAATAAGATGTCTCTCTCATAGCTGTCTCAAACACTGCAGTGTAACAAATAAACATAACTAGAGAGTGCTAACCTCGAGTTGTTCTGAAACCTCCTGCAGACCACCTTTCAGGTTCTTACAGCTCTTCATCAGATACTTCACGTCGTAGATGTTGCAGAAAAACAGCCGCAGCAAGTCAAAGAATTCAGACTCTTCGTTCGGAAGGTTGCTACACGTCAGGAATTTCAACATGTAGCCAAAGTCAAACCCACTAAAACAAGAGAAAACAAAACCCAATTAAGCCAAATAATTACATTAATTCTTCTTCTTCTTCTGCGTTCAATCTTTTTACGGCCGTAATATCAGTAATCTGGATGTGGCGATGAAGTTTGCCGTCTTCCGGAGGTCGTCGAC
>JAULBQ010434293.1:0-13787 GCA_032355525.1 Pachydermia laevis
CCCCAAGCTCCCTCACAGTGCACTTACCACTTTCTAATTGTAAAATGTTGGCAAGTATGATATTTTGCTTGTTCACTTTTACCTTCAATTGGTCAAAAAGAACAAACATTACCGGTATTTTATTTCTAATTAGCATTTCAGTAAAATTGATTAATAATTTGATCAAACTACCAAGGGTTGACACTATTAACAGTAGTCATTACAAACATCTTGTAATAACTTACCATTTATGATAGTTGAATGCTTGGGGTGGAATTTATGGAATTTACGAATGGGGGGTGGGGGACGTTGTGTGAAAGTAAACAAATGTGTTACACCATGGTAAAGGTATTTAGTTGAATATGTGTCAGATAAAAAATACCCTTCATAAATTCGACCCCTGTTGTATATTAGATATTGTTTTTGTTAAGTCCTTGAGAAATTGATTCTTCAGTAGTACCTTGCCTGCTGTTAAATATCCGTTTGTCAGTATTTGATCGGTGTTGGTACCTTGTTACTGTATATTTACGTTTGTGTTTAAGTGTTGTAATAATATACTATGTTGACTTATTGGCTTGAATTGCAGCTAACCTACAAATGTTATATTGTTAATTTTTAAGATAAATTTTTAATAGTGCTCGTGTTGTGGACTGAAATAGTGGTCTCATGGAATTAAACTTATAATTTATTGTTTTCTATACTTTTGAAGAATTGCAGGCTATTTTTGTTATATTGTCCTACTTTCTTTAAGTAATCTAATTTTGTAGAAGTGTATCTATTAAAACATTTTAATCTAAATTTCTTGTCTTAAAATAATTACAAGTATTAATTTATTTTCATCTGCCTAATAATTGCTAAACAAAATTTAAAAATTTTATTTATCAAAATAAATCATCAATTAGAATCATGGGAAAAAAGCTAAATATATTTGTGGTCATAGGATCGAAGCTCCACACTGGTCTTAGCTGACATCAGGCTTTCTCCCCAAGCAGTGCTCCACCACTGGTATACCAAAGGCCATAGTAACTGTATGTACTCTTCTGTCTGTGAGAGAGTACACAAAAAGATCCCATTGCTGCCTGTTTGGTGGGAGTAGCCGATGGTGTGATAGCATTGTGTTTTCTCTCTAACTATTTAGCTTAGTGAGATGCTGAGGTAGTAGGATCGAACCTCAGTGGATCTGTATCAATGGACTTTTTTCTGTTCCACCCGTGTCAAATGATTGGTATACCAATGATATGTAATGTCCTCTCTCATGGAAAGTATATATAAAAGATCCCTTGCTGCTTTTTGCAAGAAATTACGGAAAATCAGTTCTGAATATCTGCATCTCTCCAGATGTGGACTTACTTCATCTACCATAACCCCAACTTTTAAGTACATTTTTGCACGTTTCGGCCAAATTAGAGGAATCTAAAGCCCTGCCATGGTGTGGCAGCAATCGGTTTACTCTGTCGTTGTCTTTATGATGCTTAATCATATGTCAATAAAACCGTAAATATAATATCTTGAGTGTGTCTTTAAACAAACATTCCTTCCTTTATTTCCTCTCAGTATTTTTTTGGTCCTCAATCATATGACTGATGTCAATAATAACCATACATGAAATGTGTTAAGCGCCCCACTAAACTAAACATTGCCTCACTGAACAAAACATTGCCTCACTGAACTAAACATTGCCGCACTGAACAAAACATTGCCTCACTAAACTAAACATTGCCTCACTAAACTAAACATTGCTGCACTGAACAAAACATTGCTGCGCTAAACTAAACATTGCCTCACTAAACTAAACATTGCCTCACTAAACTAAACATTGCCACACTAAACTAAACATTGCCTCACTAAACTAAACATAGCCTCACTAAACTAAACATAGCCTCACTAAACTAAACATTTCTTCTCCTTTATTGTATCCATCCAATAGCGTTCAGTAACATGTTGATCACTTATTCTAAGAATGTTTTGTGTTGATAGGTATTAACTTGCTTTTATCTTGAAGGCTCAAGCAAGCTGTCTTGGGCACACATCTCAGCTTTCTGGGTTGTCTGCCCAGGACAGTATTGTTAGTGAGAAAGAAGAAGGGTGTAGTGGCCATACACTTAACCACTGGGCACTTAAAAACACTTGGTTGGGGCTGGTACCGGGATGCGAACCCATTACCTACCAGAGCGAATGCCTCACCACTTAGGCC
Source organism: Pachydermia laevis (assembly GCA_032355525.1). NCBI lineage: Eukaryota > Metazoa > Mollusca > Gastropoda > Neomphalida > Peltospiridae > Pachydermia > Pachydermia laevis. The sequence continues at coordinate 2,174 of JAULBQ010434293.1, forward strand.
AGTTTTAAGAATGTTCAGATTGATTTTCTTTAAACATGTGACGAAGACTTTCATCGGGTCCTGTGTCACAACACAACTCTGTGGTTGCCATTTATATTATTCTAACATTTCTTATGTCATTCGTATGAATTATGTAATTTCAGGCTCGGGGCTACATTGTGTCACTACCTTTCAAACCCAAGGTTCCGTGGACTCGCCTGTTCCCCAATGCTGATGCCAAAGGTAATAATAGTCTCCATGTCCTTCAACTCAAAACAATTGTCCAATGAAGTCATGCTGTAATCATTATTTTACTAGAAAACGTTTAGCTGCATTGCTGCAATTGTTTAGCTTAATAAATAATGAGACATTTTCTGCTCACTGGATATATGCATATTATGATAATGTGAACACATTTCTATTTAAATTTTTAAAATGTATTATTATTTCATTAGTGAATTATACCGAAAACTACTTTGACGTTTCAGCTCTTGACCTTCTGGACAAGATGCTGACGTTCAACCCTCACAAGAGGATCAACGTGGAGGAATCGTTGGCCCACCCCTATCTGGAACAGTACTACGAACCTGCTGATGAGGTGAGATGATCACCCACGGCTTCTAGAATGTTTTCAAAATTCACTGGCCAAGTGATTGATAATTTTCAAAATATACTAGCCATCATTAAAAATCCACTAGTTACGGTAATTGTTGTTTACTAGCTCTACCTTGAAAATCACTAGCCACTAGTGGGGCTATCATATTCTAGAAACCCTGTGAGATGGGAATCCAGTCGTGTACTTGCACTTGCACTACTAGGGCGGCATTTACTTCAGTCTGTAGAGGTGCTGAGTTTGCAGGATCAAATCTCAGTGGATCTCTATCATTGGGCTTTTTTTTCTTGTCCAACCAGTGCCCCACAACTGGTACACCAAAGGCAGTCCTCATTTATGGAAAAGTGCATATAAAAGATCCCTTTTTGCTTTTCTTGGAAAGAGTAGCCCATATGGCAGCATATTCTTTGTTGTCCTCAACCATATGACCTGTACCAATATAACTAAGTAAAATGTGATGAGTGCTTTGTTAAATAAAGCATTCCTTTCTTTCTGCCTTCCTTTTACTCTCATCTAAACATACAGCATAGCTTAGTTGGAGATCCCCTGTGCATTGTTGCTGCTGAGAGCTTTTTAATTAGACAACAGCAGACAATATTAAAAGAAATTTGTGTGCATCCAAGAGTATACATGTTTTACATTCGTATTAATCACAAAATGATCTGTGCTATGTTTTAGCCCGTAGCGGAGGAGCCGTTCACGTTTGAGATGGAGCTGGACGACCTGCCCAAGGAGAGGCTCAAGGAGCTCATCTACCAGGAGACACTCGACTTGGAGAAGAAGCCAAAAGATGGTACGCCCCGCATCAAACCTGTGTAAAGCAGCCACCTGTCTTATTAGGCAACCTTCTGGTACTCCTTGGGTAGCTGCTTAACCTTTAGACGACTGAATTCTTTTTTGACAAAAACAGATAAAGGGGGTGCAGGTTTATAACTTTGTCTCACATATGTTCACTGTCAGACTTGATAAATAAATAAAATAAAGATCATTTGTGTACGGGTAAGTATTATTTTCATTTGTTTTTGGAATTCTTTTTATATTTGAAAGAAGTAAATGATTTCTAAACATACGCCAAAAAATCTTAAAAGTCTGTCTTACTTACGCGTATTTGTGACCATATATCCATTATAAATGGTCTTTATTCCCAAACACTTTGTTTTGCTGACTACAATTTGTTTTGAATTCGAACTTTGATTCATACCTCAATATTTTGTCATTTTCTTTGATCGTAAAACGATCAAATTTATTATAAAAATTAGCTGTAATAAACAGCTATCAATTCTTCATAATGGCCGCAACGTTTCACCATTGTTTTCAAGCAATAATGCTTTCAGAAAACCACTTTTTTTAACTCAAAATTCTCAGACATTTCTCAATAAAAAAAAATATATTGTGAATCGGCCATGTTTTTACAAACTATTTTCGGTTTCTTCTGTTACTTTATTTCTGCCAGTGCGGTGCACAAAACCGCGGTAAACGTAAATTGGTGATTGCACTGCATTCAGTAAACGGCCTACGGTAGTCAGAAGGTTAACACAGGTGTGACTGTATGTACTGCAGTAAACCAGTGGCTGACAAGACACTCGCCTTCACACAAGTTTTGGCTGCTGCCTGCCCTATGTATTACAGTTGATATTCCACTAAGCCAGACCAAACATTTACTAGCCGAGACTGAGAGCTAGTGGATTGGTCCAACACTGGTTCCAACTATAATCTGCAATTCAAGAAAATATGAGCCATTTTAATTTTTTAGTTTATGCTAATATAAACCGAAATGACATTAAGCACACTTTCTTATAATTCACCGTTTTTCATTCATATAGGCATCAGCTGCAAAAATCTGGGTGGTCAATTTTCTCTTGAAGTTCTGGTAGAAACGTCAATAAGAAATCAAGCCTTAGATTTAACTAACATTGTTGTTTTGGATAATATCAAGAAAACAATTACTTCTACTAAAATCTTGGATCAATAGTTAATTGGTAACTGCTGGAGGTTTTCCGTAATGCATTCCGTAATGCAGTGTTAAAGTTAACGATAGTTTAAGGGGTACTTGTGGTCAGTTTTGTTTGTATTATGTATTCTGAAATTGTTTTCTTGCAAACAGGCTGTATGTGTATTATGGAGAGTAAGAGTCTTGCCTTGAACAAGAGCTTAAGACACAAGGCTTTTTCTTTCCATATAGACAAAGCATCAACATAGCCTATAGTTACACCCCAAAGAGCAGTGTCTAAATGTGCTCAGGTATCTCATGGGTAATCACAGACATGTACAGAATAGAACAGGAACTCCTTTTTTCCAGCCAGAGTTTCAAATTGACCAAGCAAATATCTCTGAAATAATAAAATATTCTATAAATTGTCTCTTTTTTCTGTTTTGATGGGGAATTTTTTTCCTGTATAAGTGTTTTTGTCTTACATTTGTTTTTGATGAAGGTAGAAACTCTCCATTAATATTTACTACTGTTCGACATCACTAAAAAGGTATTATTTATTTTGCAAATCAATATTTTGCCTGTGTGTTTGTAAACATGATTGTGATGTCCAGTGTAACGCTTTACTATGATTAGTCTTACTATTTCTCTCCACAGGTCACTAAGAAGCCGGACTTGAACTTGTTGTTACTTTGGTGATTTAAAAGCCAGGCATCACTGACAAAGTTGTTGCCCTGATGGTGACTCACTGTTGTGACCTATCAACTCTTGGATGATCTGATGTCTTCATTCTCCTTCATGTAATCCTGTTCACTGTGACGAACTGCCATTTCCACTTAAGCCTCTGTTGGTTTAAAAAAGCTAAACTTTTTAAAACGACAATTTTTGTTTAAAGAAAAAGGAGAAAAGATACAAAAAAGTTTGCAGATTATATGTGTTTCATCATATTGTTAACCTCCGTTTAGATCTTTATGTATATGTCAAATAGATTGCAATGAAATTACTTTCATGTTAGTTTTTATTCTCGATTAAGTTGAATCATGACTGATCCAGAGTAAAACTGAGAATGAAAACAAATTAATTGGTACCAGAATTTTTGGAATTATTTACATCTGTTATTAATGTTTATGCCTTTGAGGTTCCGCATAGAGCCCAGGTGATTGGTGATTTAGTTAGTTGAACATTATCAATGAGCTGCTAGTGACTAGGTAGAGATATCAATGTAATGGACGCACTTCAGACAATACATTGTATCCTTTTGTTTACAAATATACTATTAGATTTTAATTTTGTTTCGGACATCCGGTGCACAAAGCATGCCAGATACTTCGCTGTTTAGTGGGGTCTGAGAAAAGGCGTAGTTTACTGCTAGTGTATATGATGAAGCGTTAGGTGACGTGTTTCTGCTTGGTGTTACTGGTATGCTGATCAAATCACTAAAACCAGCAGATGTCTTCTACAAGACTACAGTGCTCGAAATGGACTTAGTACAAGCACCAGTGCATGCTGATTTTCACACATGCATGTTACTTTTAAAACGGGATACATACAGTGCATGCTAATATTTTCCAACTGCAGTGTGTTATGAATACCTGGTACATGTAGAATTTTTTCTTCATTTCTAGCTGTGGAATAGTTTGTCATGCATGCTTCATCACTGTGCTGTTATAAAGATGATCAACATCTCTGTAAGTGATAGATAAAGTGTGTAATAGTGATTTTTTAAACAAACTTTAATGTCAGTTTGTATTTGAAATAAAATTACCTCATGCTTTCACATTTTTTCATTAATTTGAATTCTTATTCATGAATTATTCCACCGATTATAAAAAGGTTGACAAAATTCAGTGATATTTTGGACAAATGTGACACAAATAGGTTGGTTAAAACCAAATGAAATAAAGACCCACTGATTTATAATAGGAAGACCCATTTATTTATAGTTTCTCCTTTAAAATGGTTGAAAATTGATTCTAAAAGTGCCTGTGTTCACATTCTTGTTGTTATAATGTGAACTTTGTGAAAATGTCCAATAATGATGCACTTTTAGTGAAATAAGTGACCAAGACTCACATACAAGACCATGACAAAAGAAATCTTATCCAGTTTTGTTTTGAATAGATTTTTACTTAATCATGACTTGTAATTCGCAACTGCAGATCTGGATATAAGCATTAAATCCATATGTTGATTTTTATACCAAGTATCTTTCAGCACTTTGTATAAAAAGAATACTGTCTCTTGAGTACATTTTAATACTTCTAGGAACCGATTTTAAAATCCTTCCTACAAGAATTAATGATATTAAATTTGTTTTTAAAAAAAGAGAAAAAAAAAGTAAATTTCCAGGATTGCAGAAAAGTATATTTTGTAGGGATTTATGGTGCCTCCACAGCATTTCTATAAATATTTGCTTTACGACATGTCCAAAAAAAATTCTATGTGGAAACAGTTATATTACAGTTGATCTGAGTGGTTCAATATGGTGTATTTCTGATTTAACAGTGCTCAGAAGTATTAATACTGTTCTAAAGTGAAGCCATTTTATGTTTCCATTGTATTTGTTCCTGTGAACTTTCACTTGAATCTTGATTCCTGTGAGCAGTCGCTGGGGAAGTTCATTTCATGGATTTAGCTTGACATCAGGGCGATTTCCGGAATTTCCGATAAACCAAGAAATTCTGGAATTGATTGCAAATATCTGGAATTGTTCTCAAATTTGCTATCATAAAAAAAGTCATTAAAACTACCATTTCTTATAAAATTCTACATTCTCAGAATGAAATATTTTTTACTCCATTGACTACATAATTAATTGCCTTTACTAAGGGTGTCAGTTGTTATTTTGTAAAAATTTAATTTTTGCTTGTTTTAAATTATTATTTTTAAAGTACATTCGTGCTGTTTAAAATCAAAATTGAAAATTCCGGAAAAATATTTCCATTAGGTTAGTCGCCCTGTGACGTTGGTGCATTATTTAACTGTCATACTCTTCCTAGTTATTTTGAATTTCTTTTCACTTTCGTAGCTAACAAGGACCGACTAAGATTGTTGTGTGGAACACTAGAGCTGCTGATAAAGTTAATGGTCTGTCTACACAATTTAAAGAGTTAGCTCCCTTATCGTACCTTTGACTGGTGGATCAAACCACAGTTGACACCTTTCGTTAGTTTTGTAATGTCTGTGGATAAGAGTTGTTACAAACTTGTGTGTTTGTGATCAACTGAAATGAATAAGAATCCTATTTTATTTTGTTTGATATGTCCAGGAATACAAAATTGTGAGAGACAGAACCTTAAACATCTGGAATATTACAAAAACCAGGGTGACCAGAAATGAAGTTTTGTAGAGCAGGTGTAAAAAGCAGGATGCTTGTTGATGATTTTACATTGTTTATTATTTAATCTTCAAGAGACTGTTCTGTTTATCATGATCGATCGCTTGGTGATTATGATACAATGAGGAGATGACCTAATAAATTGTGTCTGTAGACCATTATTGTAGAAAATAGTATTATAGCAGATTTTCCTATAAGTGGAAACATTGTCATGTAGGCATAGATAAGTGATACTGTATTAGACACTTTAAAGATATATATATACATATATACATTTTATTGTTAAAGAATTTCTATTTTGTTATTGTTTTTGTATTTAACTGGAAATGTCAAATTTGTTGTTTTGTGTATCTATTTTCTGTAAGTTTTCCTTTTCCCTACTACAAAAATGTCATTTGTTTGCCATTAGTGTATCCAATACACCCTATGTGAATGTCAGTTTGATGTGGTGAGTTCACATTTGTTTTAAATGTTACTGAATGAGAATCTTTATGGAAGCAGGATGAAAAATTTAAAAGTGCTTCAGTCTCAATATGTACACTTTACACAGTTTTGTTAAATAACTAGAACCATGGTTACAGAGGTAAAGGTTAATTTAATAATTTGTATTTTAAAATATAAATTTGACTAAAATACTTTTTCTTCCAATATTAATGAAGCATTTTTAATTAACTTTCCGTAATGTTTTGTCATATTGTAATTTAATCAGTAGACAGTCTGTTAATAAGTACATAAAATAAATAACCACTAATTTCGGATTTAAAAAAAAAAAATTGATTCATTAATGTATTTCTCTTAGAACATGCAGTGCCCTTATTCGATAAACGTGTTATAATTTAAGAAATATTTCTTGATCTTTGAGATGAAGATAAACAGAAAACCTGCTTCTACCACTCTATGGGCTACTCCTACTGAAATAGCAGCAAGGAAACCTTTTATATAGACATAAAATGAGTACGGTACTGGTCTTTGGTATACCGGTGTTATCCACAGGCCCCTAAAGGACTTGGCCAACCCTGTGAATTTCTTTGCAAACACTATAAAAATTGCCAAAAGTTTTGACATATGAACATTTTATAATAATAAACATCATTATTGAAAAAAATCGGTCTTTTAGACTTACAATAAGTGTACATTAGTCCTCCAGAATACACCAAAAAGCAAAAAGGAACTACTCGGCTGCCTTTACTGAACATTTGAATCTCCGAATTAGTCTTTTTTTTATCGTGTCATTACACAAAAAGTCTGCTAATGCCATGATCAGTTACACCCTGGTTGCAGCGTTGCCATGGGGATCTGGTGTTATGGGTGGCATCACAAAACAAACCGGTAGAGCTTGACATGTGAACTTTCTCCCTTGCTTCCTTGTTCAATCTTGTGATTTGTATGAAACCCGGGTATTGAAAACCACAGTGTTCAGGAGACGTGATTGTTCGTCAGTTTACTGAAGTATTATCGTTATGATACTGTGTATTGAAAACTTTCCTGAAGACTCCCAATTTACATATCAATAGCACATGTATCGTGAAGTGATACCATTCACGGTTTATCTGTACTGGTTTCCAAACTCCATAAAACTTTTATTTGGTATATCAGGGGTTCTGGAATATGGTGGCCCTATGCCCATGGCAAGTGATTTTGGACTTGGGCCACCAAATAATTATTCTGACTTGCCAATGACGAGTAAAAAAAAAAAAAAGAACAAATTTTTTGATCCCATTAGTGTTGCACTAGTTTTATGTATGAGTTGTTATTAGGGAAGTAAATTTTCATTCATGGCAAGTGAATAATGAAATCCATTGGCCCCATGACAAGTTAATTTAAAAAAAAAAAAATTGGAACCCCTGTATATTATGAGACTTCTTGTTAAGTAATGGTACTTGAGGCTCTTGCCTGCTTTGTTAAACATGTAAAAAACAGTTTTGTGCTACACCCACATTCAATCAACAGTTGTACACCGTACGTATAGTGATGTATATGTTAAAATGGGAAAGAGGTGCAACTAAACTATTTGTTACAGGCTCTCGCTTTTGTACCTACACTATATACCTTTTTGTCAATCGTTTCATGTTACTTTGGTGTAGGAATTATTGATAAACAAATATTGTGTCCTTGTGAATTAATAGATAAAAGATGGATTGTTTCTGCTGTATTTCTTTGGTTCGTTAGTGTGATACATATAAGTAGTGCTCAACAAAAGAATATCATGTAATTATATATTTTGTCCTTTTTTACCCATTGTCTGTTTTTTGTCTCATCTTGACAAACTATTTTTTGAGCCTATATGAGGGTGGCGACAATGTCAAATTTTGCAGTTGGCTCAACCTTGAAGTTTCACTTTTAGCTCAATTCCTCACAAAATACAAGCCCCAGATCATTGAAACTTGGTTCATTGGTACACCTTTGGATATTCATTACAATGTTTTTCAAAAAAAAATGAGCTCTATTTCTCGACAATTAACCCAATTATTTATTTCAAATACTTTTGTGTTTAGTTTGTTAAACATTCTCATTTAATTAAAAATGTTCCAAACATGCATTCAGGTGAACATCCAAAGGTAACTATGAGAGGCGAGACATGTTGTTGTGCAGAGTTCTAGTTTTCCCCAAATTTGTTTTTATATACTATATAGATTGTCATCATGAAGTGCATTTATTTTCGGAGATTTGTTAAACACTATTATTTAGCTTGGTAGATTGTGTATATTCTTGTAGAATGCTTTAAGCTTCGTCTATATTAAATCATTCCACTGTTTGTTTATGGAGCACAAATGAATGTGCAAAATCTGAAGAAAATATTAAAATTAAGCACAGGCTTGAGAATCTTTCTCTTCATTTCCGACTTCTTTTTTTTTGGTCGACACTAATGTATTGAATTGACACCTACATTAAAAAGCCTGATGTACATTTCCTTAATTTGGAATGTACAGACCTTTACATGTATTCTCATACCTGCAAGTAATACCAGGTTGACATCGGGACTGTTGCAGAAAAATGAGATTTGGTTTTGATAAAAGCTTCTCCCATCCATTTCATATAATTATTATACCTATAGTTCTTTCTAACTATTAGTTGATTGACTATTGTTTTTAAATAACCATATTATCCGGTATATGTTTTTGTAATCATTGTAAATTATATATTTTCATATAGATTATAATTTAATTGGAAATTAAAATACAGAATTTAATTGTAGATGCATAAAATATTACAGTGGACCAACTTTTAAGAAATATATTTGCTGTATTCTTGACAACAAATAATGACTCCTTTGATTTCTTTCTTTTTTTAAATTAATTCTAAATTCAGAAGTAAAAGTTTAAAATAAAATTATTATAGCTAACTAAAGCACTTTATTTTTAAAGAAATAAAAGTGAAATAGATTTTTTCTTTCTTTTTTGTTTGTAAAAAAACATAATTATGTTTCTTGTTTTGTGCACAAGCTAATTTTATTATTTGTGTTCTTTTATTGAAAATGATGTGTGTATATTTACATTTTCTTATCAAATTTGTACCTTTTTTCTCTTTACAAGAAAAAGATAAAAAAAATTCTTGCAACATTTTGTACAAACTTTGTATAGTAAAAGAAGAGAGATTTACCTGTTTCTTCCTAACGTGTTCAGATTTTTTAAAACTTCAGGGCTGGTTCCTGATTAGATAAATATTGTTTTGAATTACAGAGTTTATGAAAATGCTGATCTCATAGTTATTTTATTTGCCAAAGTTATTCTAAATTGTACATCCATTATGGACTATTATTAAGAGCTAACATAATATCAAAATGGCAGATAATAAGTCTGAAATATTTTCTCTATTGTATGTACAATTTTTATCTTTAATTATATACATTAATGTTTTATATAAAAGTCGGGCATTTTTCTATTTTTTTTTACATTTTAATGGAAATAAAATTCCTAGTATAGTAAAATTATAAAATATTTAAAACCCTACTGGTAAATAAGCCGAATTAGTGTATATAATTTATAAACCTAAACCACATTTGGTTTTAACTTTTCAAGATAAAACTAATTAAATTTTTCTGTTGTAATTTCTGTGTTGTATAGTTATCAATAACATTCAAAAAACAGATTGACCTATTTATTTTTCTGCCATCTTCTATTTTTGTCTTGGTGAACCACGGATACAGAGGTTGGGTCAGTTTTACTTTACCATTTTCATGTCATTTTTTTGCAGATTAGGCTTAGATTTAGGAATAATTTGATGGTGAGCGTTTCTGAATTTAGTAATTAAAAAAAAGTAATATTGTTAAAAGAAGAATCATCCAATGGCTTGCTTTCTCTAGTAGTTTTAATTGTTCATACAAAATCCATGGAACATAATTGAGAAAAGGAACTTAACATAATTGCTGATTCTTTGTAGATCATTTTAGTAGCAGATCTAGAAGTTGAAAACTTGGTGCGAATTAAGTTGTCTGAAAATTAGTAATAGTACTATAAATTTGATAAATGATTAGCAACTATTTAACATTTTAGAATTGTGTAGCAATCTCTTAAACTTGTCTCACAAATTGCAACACGATACTGAACAAAATGTTCCCTGCAAAACAATTTTAAAAAACATTTGAATTCAACATTTGACAAAAGTTCAGTAAAGAAGATCAGGGAATGTTCTCATTTAAACAAAAGTTCAGTAAAGAAGACCAGGGATATATTCTCATTTAAACAAAAGTTCAGTAAAAAAGACCAGGGCTATGTTCTCATTTAAACATTTGTATTTCTAGTTAGTGAAATTGTATTTTGATGTAAATGAAAATGGGAATAACTTTTGTTCGGGATCTGCTGCAGATTTTTAGGCGATTCACTTTGACAGGCAAGTGCTGTTGTGATCATAACAAAACAGGTCGGAGTGAAGTCGGGACTGGATGTATATATCACGGAATTGCTTTGTTCAGTATATATTATATGAAAAAAATATCTCATGGGAGTTTTCTGTATACATTTCTGTAAATGTTGTGTATATTTGTGAACTGCTTGTGTGAAATTTTGGTCTGATCCACACATCTGTATACTGTGTAACATTTTGTCATTTGTAGCGAATACTGTTCTCTAGAAACCCCAAAGAATAAAATCTTTTCATTCACAGATCCGAGTTTGTTATAACTTGAAAATGGTGATTTGCAAATACAGTTAAACTTCGACAACTCGACATTGAAGGGGATGGTGAAATACTTCGAGTTTCAGGGAAATTGAATTGTAGTTGAATTATTTTGTTTGATATTGTATGAAACTAATGAATGTTTTTGCCAAGCCACCCGTCTTACTTTAAGTGGATAAACAAACCTAAAACTGATTGACCAAAACCCGGTTTTATCACATCAAACACTTCAAGTTTTTGAAGTGTAATATTTAATCTTTACTGTGGGACTCAAACATTTCTTTGAGATATCGAAATGTGTCATTACTAGTTTATATAGACATTCGGCCGGGACCGGCAAATAACTTTGAGAGATCAAAGTTTTCGAGAGATGGATGTTTGAGTTATTGAAGTTTGACTGCATACTGTATAGTTTCTGTCAGAGATGTAAGATGTACCATACTTAACACATTTTATTTACGGCTATAATAGTGTTGGGCAAAACAGTAAACTTGCCATTGTCACACGACACCCTACCCCAATAAGAAGTAGGAGTTGGGGCGTTTTGGCTACCAAAATCTGGCTTGGGCTTCTGTCAATCAGGCTATTATGGTAGGTCTTTAGCATTTAAAACATGTCACACTGTACCATTTCACAGTTA
>JAULBQ010435404.1:0-13773 GCA_032355525.1 Pachydermia laevis
ATTGTTGAGCAAATGACCTCTACGACTTGTGCCCTGATGTCGTCATCAAAAAGCTGCTCATAAGTTATACTTGGATCATCATAGGTATGGGCTATATCTATGTGGACTAAGACAGGGTTTTCTCTATTAAGCCAATTAACTACTGTAATACCATTGGAAAGGATCATTATTTCAAATGGAAATATTTCTGTTTCATCTTCACTATCTGCCATTTTCATAACAGAACCAATGTTTAGCAAACTGTCAGAATGCGACTTGTTAAGTGATGTTTCTAGATGCAACTGTTTTGGAAGGTTGTCAAGAGACAGTGACCCACCTGAGAGGGGTGGAAGTACATCTTCATCAATGCCATACTTGCTCCTCAGAGCCACAGCATCATCATCATCACCAGTTGAAGAATCAGACCATGTGCGAGATGGTTTATCCACATTGGCATCCTCAAGATTTGTTTCCTCTGAAACTGGAATATCCGACTGCCGACCACTTTGGTCATCAGGTCCAAAAAACAAAAATGTGATGCTGTCAGTTGATGAGTGTGTGGAGATGGTATCATCATCATCAAGTCGGTGTAAACATCCTGTAGAAAGGGATCTTGTCAAGTCCACAGCTGCGGTAGGTTCTGTTTCAATGTCTGACATAGACGGGGAGCGTTTTCTGGCACCTCGGTCTGAAAACGGCCGGTCAAGGTACACAGGTCTACCTTCACTATCGAAACCCTCGAATAGCAATTCTGAAGTTTCACTGATGACTCTTGGATGCTGATCAGATTTAAACAGATCATAATTCACAGACTCTGAAATGCTGTCAGGTGGTAACATGTCATCTAGATCTTGAAGTCGAATCTCGCCAGGTGAGAGTGATCTTTCTTCCTGTGAAGAAGAATCGGATGTTTCTTCCAGTCTTTCAGACAATTCAGACAAATTGTCACTCTCATCAACATGGGTAGCACATGGCTGAGTATCTCTCTGTATTATTTGGGCAGATGTTTCCCTATCGCCTTCGATGTCTTTTTCAATTCCATGAGTTGCAGAATCAGGAACATTTGTGTATTCTGGTGTTACAGTGAGAGAAAATGTCATTTTTTGGTTAGATGTATCCATATTTTCAGCAGATGTGACACCACCCTGCTCCTCTTGAAGGAATATTTGATTTGCCATTGACACAGACTGTGGCAATTTTATTGTCTGTTGTCCAATGTTGGTGGGCAAATTCACATGGAAATCTTCCATTATTTCCTTTAATTTTCTCATACTTTCTGCTTGAGCAAGGTCTGCCAAATCACCAGTTGACCTTGTCCGTCTGTGCCTGAGCCTTCGTCCAGGTTTTTTCTTCAAATGGCCTAGAGCACTGCTCATCGACTGACTGACTGGGAATGGATACTGTCCTGTTTCCAAGATAGTGTCAATGAGCCTCTCTGGAAAATGACCTTTTGGCAAACCCATTCTTGAAAGATACTTTTGATGCTTTGATTTCTCTTTGGTACTTGTTGGATCTCTATCTGCAGTTCCAACCATATTTCTCCATGTTTGCAAGTCATCACTATCATAAACATTACCAGAATCTCTGAGTGAAGACTTTCTGGAAAACTCTATTTGACTGGGAGAAAGATGTCCACTGGCATCACTGGATGGTAACGGTAATAATGAATCCATAAAGAAAACATCAACTGTGCTTGGTCTGTTCAAGGTGCCGGTATCAAACTGGAATTTGTCCATTTCTCTAGTCCTGGTGCTCTGAGGTGACACTGCACTTGTCTCAATATCTGTAAAGTCTGAACTGATCGCAGAATCACTCAAGCTGCGAACTCGGGTTTTCAACTTTGCAATTTCTTTCTCAATTTCTTTCTTGAGCTTCTCCTTGTCTAAATCAGTTCCACTGACATCACTGAAAGCCAAATCACTGTAACCCAATCCAGAATCATGTTGACTTTGATTTGATTTTGAAGGGAGTGGTAAACGTTCAGAGTAGGTTGGTTTTAAATCACCTATCTTAAGAAATTGTTCCAAACTGGTGTCGAGCTCGTCTACTGAAATCTGTGGCATTTCTGTTAATCCATCTCGTGGGGACTGTTGAGGTGTTCTGTACAGAGATGAATCGGAGCTTCCACTAAGTGAGAGGTACACATCATCAGACAAATTGGAATCAGAAACTGGAGATGTCAGTTGAATTTTTAGAAGATTTGAATGATCATCATCACTTGTTCTTGGTGTGATGTTTTCATTGTCTTGCAAAACATGTTCTTCATGAAAACCTTTATTCATAGCAATACTTCTCAAAATGTCACCTTCAAAACCTTCAAGTGGAGCATGAACATCTTCTGGATGTTGAGATGTTGTGATCCTAGGTGTTGTTATGGTTATTGATTCATCAGCTGCATCACTGTGCATCTGTTTTTGTACTGCAGTGGATTCTAGCTCAACAATGTCAAGAGTAGGTATGGTTGCAATACCTCGTTCTGAATGTGATGAATCTACATTATCAACCGATTCTGAGACATGGCGTCTATCCGGGATTTCACCATCTGATATCAACAAGGAATCAATGCCAGTAGTATTTCTCAACTGTCTTCTGTCTGCATCATGCGCAGGTCTTGTTCTTAACCCTTTCGTGGTATCATTCAATGAGCTTTTAGCTTTTTCGTCTGCTTTTTGCTCATCCTTTTGCAGAGTTACTGAATTACCGAATTCTGAGGTTACATCCATTTCATCTGCAATATTTTGATCGACTTGAATGGTGTTATCCACAGAACTTTCTGGTTCTGAAATTGCAGACACGACATCCTCCTTTTTGTTATCATCCTTTAAGGTATCAACTCTTCCGTCCTCAGGCTCAGGTCCTGCTAACACAGAATCTTTTGTGGAATCACTAGGAGCACCTCTGTCACTCTGAACTGTAGCTTCAAGAACACCTTCAACAGTTTCTGACATTACAGGCTCAAACTCTGGTTTTAGAGGTTCATAGATTGTATCAACAGATTCCTCTGTAGCTTTAGTTTTCAGAGGATAAGATATGGCTACAGGATCTTTTGCTGTGGTAATGTTTTTCCTCCATGGAATAGAATGGTCCTGCAATGCATGACGAATTGAAGTATCAGGTCTCTCAAGACTGATTGACATTCCAACCTTTGAGCCGTGAATCCAAGTAGTTGTCACATTTGTTGTTTCATCATTATCAGTATTTGCTGATGAAAATGCATTTAGTGTTTCAATGTTTGCCGGACCTGTTGAGGCAAATGTGCCTTTCTCCCTATTACCAAGCCTTGTGTTTTTAGAATCAGTTTCAGATGATGCAAAGCCACTGGCTTCTGATGACACAGTAGCTGAAGTTGGAACTGTTTTGCCTGGAAAATCTCGATCTTTGTGTGCAGTCAGAGCATCAAAGGGTCGTTCAGAACTAACATCTTTATTTTGAGGGACAGGCTCAAATCTTGCCGAGTGGTAGTCAGGAGTAGTGCCAGGTGATTGGGCTTGAATATACTGCTGAGACTGACCATCTTCACTCTGTACTACATTCCCTTCCTCTTCCTCTGCTTTTATAGATGATTTGCTATCAACATCATCATTTGAGAGTAAATGTTCAGTAACTGATGTTTCAGGAATCATTATCAGTTCATTTTCTAAACTGTGTGTCCTTTGAATACCAATGTCATCCAAGAGAAGTTGTCCCACAACATTAGATGGAATTCCTGAAGCCCTAACAGTAACAACAGAAGCATGCTGATCCACCAACTTCACACTTTCTTCACCACTTGTGGGCAGTATTTCAACAGTTCCCACAGGGTCAACACTACTTCCTTCCAACAGCAGCAGCAGATCAGCTGCTTCAATTTGTTCTTGACTCATGGTTTTGTCTTTTGGTTCACAAAGTACCTGTTGCTGTCTGTCATCCAGTGGTTTGTGATAAAAGGCATCCACTGCACTATTATTCTTATTTTCATCAGTGTCTTGTAAACATGGGATATTTCTTTGATGACTTTCTCTTTCAGTTTCTCTAGGAAGTGTGACAGCAGATTCTGCAAAGGTGTTCACTTTTTCATCTACTTTGGAGTCAGATTTTTCTGCAGCGTTTGTCATCTCGATATCATGTTTGTATTCATCTGCATCATCTTCAAGAAGTGACTTTGCTTTCTGTGCATTGACAGGCCGATCCAGAGGTGTTGCTTTGTCTTCAGAATATTGA
Source organism: Pachydermia laevis (assembly GCA_032355525.1). Classification (NCBI taxonomy): domain Eukaryota; kingdom Metazoa; phylum Mollusca; class Gastropoda; order Neomphalida; family Peltospiridae; genus Pachydermia; species Pachydermia laevis. Next base: position 4,180 of record JAULBQ010435404.1, read on the forward strand.
AATACATTTGCCCCCATGTCTACTGTAAACAGCACAGTTTCTGTGAATACTTTTTCTGTCTCATCTTCACTACTTTCTGTCTCACCTTCACTACTTTCTGCCTTTGAACCAGAATCCTCATCTACCTGTAATCCTGGTCTATCAGTTGTTACAGCGACCAAATCATCTTCAGGAAGCAAGGATTGCTGCTCAGATACCAAGTTGGACAGCACTGTGTCTGCATTATCAACTCTTGCTGCTATGGCAGCTTCATCACGTCCAGTTACTGGGTTTGAATGTTGTCTTTCAAAATGTAGACCGTCATCTTCAGTGGCTTGTTGTTCAGCATCTGTTATTGTTAGTTCGTCTTCCAAAGCAGTTGACATATCACGCATCAGATGTCTTCCCACAACAGGCTCATTGTCACGTTCTGTTCTACTGGATGTTTCTGTTTCTATTTTTTGCCTTTCCATTTCTGACTTCTTTGGTGTAGAAGTCATATTCATTACAGCTTCACTCTGCGAAGGAGTCCGTTTAGCAAATGTGTCTCTCTTAGTTGTTTTAGGTTTACCTGATTTTGTTCTATCTTTGGGAATTTCAAACGTCAAAATCACAGGACGTTCTTCACCAACTGGTTGCTGCCCTGGGGTTAGAGTTTGTCTAACTTCAGCTGACATGTTGAAAATATTCTGCATGTTTTTATCTTTTTCAACTTCATCCACAGAGCTTCCTTCTTGTTTCAGTTTGTTTTCTGATTCTTGTGGATCTGTTATTTTCTGATTTCCATCTACAACAGGTGTTTCAACATCAAGCAATGTCTGTCTTGCACTTACTGATTGAGGATCTTCCACTGATGAAGCTGTTGTTTTTGGTTCCTCCTGTATCACAGCATTAGCTGCATCTCTGGAGATGACAACGGTTTCCTCAAAAAACAATTGTTCTTCACTGCTTCCTTCTTGAGCAGCAGAACCATTTGCTTCTCTATCATCCCATTTGTCATCATCTGCTGTTTCCAAATCAGAACTACCCTCTAACTGGGGCTGCCTACCACCATCATGCTTGGCAAGTTCTTCATGGTCACCCTGGCCCATAGCAGTTTCTGTAATCATCTTTGCATCAGGTATATCCTCATTCAATGTCGTGTTATCTGGTAATGACTGGTCATCTTCACTGGGAGTCTCATCTGCTTCCATTTCCTCGCTTTCAACTAGGTAAGACATCTCACCCATCTCTAAAACTGTACATTTTGATTGCACTGAGTGCTGATGTTCAACTGGTAAATCAATTCTTTCCAATAAATTCCGAATCACGGTATCTCCAACATCTCTGCAAATGACGACAGTTTCTGTAAAAACCATTTCTTCTTCATCACTTTGGTCTTGGACATCCAAATTATTATCATCTGCTAAGTGATCTTCAGTGTCAGCTGCTGACATGTCTGAATCGCTCTTCATTCGTTGCTGGCCAGGACTGAGAGGCTGGCTCACTACAGGATTATAGTCATTGCCTATAATGTACACAATGGATTCAGTGATTACTAATTCATCTTCACTACTTTCACTTGAGGACTCGTTGTCTACTGAATCTGAGGGTTCAACGTGTAAGTGAGGTACAGTTATTTCCATATTCTGACTGATAACAGCAGAGTTCTTATTCCCATCTAGATTAGATATCTTTCCCTGATCTTTTTGTAGACTTTGAATGTCATTTGTTGTTGTGTTTAAGGCATCTTGGGAATCTGTTTTCATCAGTTGCTGAGTAATATTAACAGGTTTGCCCATTTCTCTTTCCCTACCACCAAGTGATTTTCCTATTTCTCTACCCCTACCATCATCTGCTTCATATGTAACACTTTCAGATAGCCTGGTTTTGTTTCCATCTTCAGTTTTCTTGCCAAGTGTCTCTTTATTTGCAGATACTGTTGCTGTGTCATTGCCATGTTTTGAATGGACTTTGATCTGTTGTTGACTAACGGCAAGTTGTTTGCCGATTTCTTTATTTTTAACATCATCAATCGTGTATGTAACAGTTTCAGTGGTAACAATTTCATTCTGTTCATCACTTTCTTCAGCATTATCTACTGGTACTGTTGTCGATTCCAAGATGTCTCCTGAATCAATCATCCTCTGTTTTAGGCCAACACCATGTTTGCTGAATTCTCCATCCTTACTTTTGTCTATGATGTATGTAACAGTTTCAGTGGTAACAGTTTCATTCTGTTCATCACTTTCGTCAGCATTATCTACTGGTACTGTTGTCGATTCCAAGATGTCTCCTGAATCACTCTTCCTCTGTTGTAGGCCAACACCAAGAGGTTTTGGGAATTCTCCATCCTTACCTTCATCTATTGTGTATGTAACAGTTTCAGTGGTAACAGTTTCATTCTGTTCATCACTTTCTTCAGCATTATCTACTGGTACTGCTGTCGATTCCAAGATGTCTCGTGAATCACTCTGCCTCTGTTGTAGACCAACATCCTTACCTTCGTTGATGGCATTTGTAACAGTTTCAGTTACCACAGTTTTGTTTTCACTGTCCCTAACTGCACTAACAGTCTCTTTATCTGCAGATACAGTCGGCATTTCCCAGACATTTTCTGAAGGAACAATCACCACCTGCTGTTTGGTCACATTTAGAGGTTTGCCGACATCTTCACTCTGAACATCATTCAACATATACGTTACTGTTTCACTTAATGTTGTTTCCTCATCTGCTCCATTTCCACTCACTGTCTGTTTGTCTGCTGGCACAGTTGATGGGTCTGGTGCACTTTTATCACCACTGTTAATCTGCTGTTGGCTAACACCATCATTCAACATATAAGTTACTGTTTCACTCAATGTTGTTTCTTCATCATCTGCTCCATTTTCACTCACTGTCTGTTTGTCTGCTGGCACAGTTGATGAGTCTGGTGCACTTTTATCACCACTGTTAATCTGCTGTTGGGTAACACTAACAGGTTTGCTGACTTCTCCTTTATTCCCATCACTCACACCATATGTGACAGTTTCAGTGGTCATAACCATGTTTTCTTCAGTATCATAACTCATTGTCTTTTTATCTGCAAGTTCTGGTACAGTGTCCGAGATATGTCCAGATTCACTTTCCATATGTTGTTCTCCCACACCAAGTTGATTGCCAATTTCTCCATCGTTATCAACCCCTTCCATGTAGGTAACAGTTTTAGTTATCACAGTTTCCTTCTCTTCTTCACTATTCTCACTCAATGTTTCCTGGTCTTTTGCTACTGTTGCAGCCTCCAACATATTTTCTGAATCATTTCTTTGTTGTTGATTAACACCATGTGGTAAGCTGATTTCATTATTCTTATCATCATCTGTCATGTAGGTAACTGTTTCGGTGATCACAGATTCCTTCTCTTCTTCACTATTCTCACTCAATGTGTCCTGGTCTTTTGCTACTGTTACAGCATCCAACATATTTGTTGAATCTTTCTTCTGTTGTTGGCTAACACCAAGTGGTTTGCTGATTTTATCTTTTTTATCATCATCTGTCAAGTATGTAACAGTTTCGTTGACTACAATTTCCTTATCTTCTTCAGAATTATCACTCAATGTTTCTTGACCTGCTGTTGCTGTTGCAGCCTCGAAAATATTTCTTGAATCTTTCTTCTTTTGTTGGCTAACACCAAGTGGTTTGCTGATTTCTTCAATTGTATCATCATCTTTCAAGTACGTAACTGTTTCGGTGATCACACTTTCCTTCTCAACTTCAGAATTCTCACTCAGTGTTTCTTGATCTTGTGCTCTTGTTGCAGCCTCAAACATATGTTTTGAACCAATCCTCTGTTGTTGGTTAACACCAAGTGCTTTGCTGATTTGTTCAGTTTTATTATCATCTTTCACGTACGAAACTGTTTCGGTGATCACACTTTCTTTCTCTTTTTTACTATTCTCACTCAATGTTTCTTGGTCTTGTGCTATTGTTGCAGCTTCCAACATATTTTCAGAACCAATCCACTGTTGTTGACTAACACCACGTGGTAAGCTAATTTCATAATTTTTATCACTGTCTGTCAAGTATGATACTGTTTCGGTGATCACAGTTTCTTTTTCTTTTTCACTATTATCACTCAGTGTTTCTTGATTTGCTGTTGCAGCCTCCAACATATTTTCTGAATCTTTCTTCTTTTGTTGGCTAACACCAAGTGGTTTGCTGATTTTATCACTCTTGTCATCTGTCATGTAAGCAACTGTTTCAGTGATCAAAGATTCCTTCTCTTCTTCACCATTCTCACTTAACGTTCCCTGATCTTTTGGTACTGTTGCAGTCTCCAACCTATTTTCTGAGCCAATCCTCTGTTGTTGACTAACACCATGTGGTAAGCTGAGTTTAGTATTCTTATCATAGTCTGTCACGTAGGTAACTGTTTCGGTGATCACAGATTCCTTCTCTTCTTCACTATTATCACTCAATATTTCTTGATCAGCTGTTGCTGTTGCAGCCTCCAACATATTTTCTGAATCTTTCTTCTGATGTCGGCTAATAGCAAAGGGTTTCCTGATTTCATTCTTTTTATCATCATCTGTCATGTAGGTAACTGTTTCGGTCATCACAATTTCCTGCTCTTCTTCACTATTCTCACTCATTATTTCCTGATCCTTTGCTACTGCTGCAGCATCCAACCTATTTTTGGAATCATTCTTCTGTTGGTGGGTAATACCTAGTGGTTTGCCTATCTTCTGTTGGTGGGTAATACCTAGTAGTTTGTCTGTTTCATAATTTTTATCATCATCTTTCATAAAGTTAACAGATTCGGTGATCACAAATTCCTTCTCTTCTCCACTATTCTCCCTCAGTGTTTGTTGATCTTTTACTGTTGGAGCATCCAACATACTTTCTGAATCTTTCTTCTGTTGCTGGCTAACACCAAGTGGTTTGCTTAGTTGATTATTTTTATCATCATCTGTCATATAGGTAAGAGTTTCGGTGACTACAATTTCTTTCTCTTCATCACTATTCTCACTCAATGATGCCTGATCTCTTGCAGCCTCCAGCATAGTTTCTGAATCTTTCTTCTGCTGTAGGTTAACACCAAGTGGCTTGCCGATTTCATCATTCTTATCATCCGTCATATAGGTAACCGTTTCAGTGATCACAATATCTTTTTCTTCTTCACTATTTTCACACATGATTGTCTAATATTCATATCACAGAGACCTTGGATGGGGGTATAGGTGGGGTTGTGGGGTTAATTGTTCAGTTGTGAACCAAAAACTATGTTTTTACGCTTCATAAAGAATCATCTGTTGCTTATATTTTATTCAATCATCACAGTTGTATTTTGTTCACATTGAGATCATTTCCTCAGAAGCATAAACAAATTAAGACAAAATAGAATTGAGTATGTTTGCTTCATAGCTATCATTACAACTTAAATCATTTGTTGTTGTCTAATACTATGGTCGTCTGTGTCATGTGTTGTGATTATTGTACCGCTCTTTTTGTAGCGGATGCTAACACAGTGTAATATCATAAAATAATAATATTTAATAAATTCTGTAATTGTTTCAGGTGATGTGCTCTTGTTTCTGAAGATGTATGACCCAGGCACCAAGTCTATGTCATTCTGTGGACACATCTATGTTCCGATTTCAGCAAAAGCAGGTTGGTTCTGGGTTTTGCAGTTTATATCAGTTGGTCATCGGGGCTTCAGACCTCCCTAATTTAGGCACGAGTTGGAGGATGGGGTGTCTTTATTGAGTGTAAATAACAGTTGAGCTTACGCGATGTGGTCTAGAACCCACATCTGCTGAAGTGATGAACGCATCCAGAAATATAATTAGACTCACTTTTAGCTACTTATTCGTAATATTTTAGTAGCTTTTAAGTTAAATCATAAATAAACAACATATTTACATTTAATTTGTGTTGTAATTTCGGGCAATCAAAAGTCCTCAAAGTTGGCTGCAGATTAAAGAACATCTGCATTTTGGCGTGGATAATACTTTTGTACTAATAAACTTTATGGAAATATTTGGAAAAAAAAAAATAATAATAATAGTGCTATCCAATTTGTATTTATATTTGCCAGTCTTCAAATTTTTCTCTCTAAACATTGTTTTCTGGCGTAAAATACAAACATAACTACATGTATACTAAATAAACTAACATAGGTAGTTGTTCTGGAAGCTGAGATGACATAAATAAAGTGTGTTAGTTATTTGTTTGTTTAGCCACAGATTTAGTTTTGATTGTGGATTTACATATTATCTTGTTAATAGAATGCAGCATTTGATTTGTCACTCGGATCTCTCCAGCCATTATAGTGTGCATGTTCATTTCACAATCTGTGTACGGCAAGAATGCACCATTTTGTCTGGCGTCGTAATATAGCAACCTCAGCAGTTAAATGGTTGTTTCAAGTTATTAATCGTGGTTTACACTTTCATAAGGGTGATTTTTAACCTTTTAAATACTGCAGGTGATATATGTCATCAGTGTTGCACAAGCTGACATACTGAATAATGTATACATGCACTCACATATCATTCTATTGTTAGCCACTGACTTCCGGCATTGAAAAAAAATAATGGAAAAGAAAATGAAATTTGAGATTATAAATGGCCGCTTTAGTTTTTAGTTATTCTAAGAGAAAATATCTGTGAATTTTGAGGTATTGTTTTTTTGGCAAGTATTTTAGCTTGACACCAAACAGTGATTAGGAATAATGATTATAAATACTGGACATTTGGACACAAATCCGCTTAAGTAAAATGCAATTTTATGGATTTTAAGCATGATTTTAAACAGGATTTAACTGACTAAGATGGACAAAAAATTGCAAAAATAATACTTAAATATTTACATGTGTATATTATGTTATTTATAATTTATAACCTTTTAAAGTTAATTGATGTGAGTAAATGTTACAAACTTGTACTCCCTAAAAACAATTTGTAAAAAATAATCCAGTAGTCCAAATGTTAATTATGGTAGCCGACTTGACATGATAAGTTATGAATCCTATTTTGAATATTGTCTATTTATTTTCAGTGGAGTTGGTTCCAGAACTGAACAGAAAAGCTGGCTTTCCTATCACCACTCCACTTCTAATTTATGAGGTAGGTGCTATATTTTTGGTAATTAGAGATTTCTTTCACTATGCATTTATTTCAACTGTCGAAACTGATTTCATTGTGTGACACTTGGGCTGACTGTTTTGTTTTTGGGTGTGTAAACACTGATGTATGGCCAGGCATTAATACAGATAATCACGTTCAAGTTCTTGTTCCCCGAGGTCAGATAGATTTCAGATTAACAGCATGACACTTACTGTAAATGAAAAGGATTGGAACCATGTCTCTATCACTATTACCCTAATAAAGTAATGGAAATGCAGATTTAAAGATTCCCAAGAGCACAGTTTTCAAGACTAAAAAGCCTGTGTCCTAGATTTCCAGTTGTCATTATTGATTACCTTGTAAGGCCGAATTTACAAAAGCATATTTTCACTTACAGGCATGTAACTTCATATATATGATTTATGGTGCTTAATCGTAAACAACTGCATTTAACAAAAGCAGGCAGCATAAATTTGGTTAAGTTTTTTGGAAACTGTGGCCCCATATATTAAAAGTCGGATTCCTGTGGTATATCTCCATCCTACTTGACAGTTGATCTTGACTAATTATTTTACTGGAGTTGCTAGACAGTTGATCTGTACTGTCAGGGCTTTAGATCTCCCTAATGTGGGCTCAACATGTCTTCAGTGCAGAAATGTACTTAACAATTGGGGTTATGGTTCTCATCTGAATTAATGCAGATATTGAGAACTGCAGTTTCAGTCAGTTTAAGTTACTTAATGTTTAATATTGCAGTGACTTCCCAGTTAAACGGTTTAGTGATTGATATTCTTATATTTTGATGGGTGTGCTAATTTGGGGATTCTTATTTTGGGCATACCCTTTAACTTTGTTGCAATTTAAAGTCCTGCCTGTAATGATTTCACCTGAGTTACTATAGTCCGTCCCAGCATTCTGAAAACATGGGTTTTTAAACAAATAGTTATGTTTGACTTAACGTAACGAAAAAAGTAAAATCGTTTTTGAAATCGGCAAAATACACTATTTTAGTGTTGCATTGAAACAATTAACGGATCAGAATCTAATAACACCTCATCGTGTCAGGTCTATGATAAGTTAACCTCATAGCAATGGGAGATAACTAAAGTAAATGGAATGTAGTTATCTCCCATTGATACAACGTATAACTGTTCACAGTACGACGCCACTAGTTAAATTTTCAATTTTTTTTATTTAATGTTATTAATTTGTTAACCGTTATTGGTTTAAATCCAACACAAAAACAGTGTATTTTGCTCGTTTCAAAAATGATTTTACTTTTTGTTTACATCAATTCAAACTAAATTATTTACAAAAAACATGTTTTCGGAACGCTGGGACGGACTTTAGGATAAAATATTATATTTTTTTATTTCATGCTGTCTCACTAAAAACATCGCTTCAGTAAACTATGCACTAGATGCATTAACTAAGGTTATATTTATTGTCAAAACTGTTGCAAAAAAAAGTGTTACGGTGTGAATATCACGCGAAACAAATAGAATGCGTTCCAAGCCCAAACGTCGTCGCCTTACCAGTTTGGTTGTTACTACTCTGGTTGTACGACGACCCTTCTCCATAGCTCAAGCTCTTGCCAAAATCGTCGTCGTTTCCATCAAACAGTGGGGACCCGTCTCTCCGGAATGATGCCACGCGTTTTGGTATATGATCGCTCCGTGGTCGGCTGGCAGAGTCGTTTCGTCTAGACAACAAAACCAACAATAGTTTGTGTTGAGCCATGCTTTAACTTGTTACATTAACAAACAATGGTCAACCTCAAAATCTTCTCCCAAGTGTTGTCAGTTAGGTTTAATAAACATATCTAATCTATCATTGTAAAATTTTTTAGAAAGATAGACGTGTTTTATTTAACGACTTACTCAACACATTTTACCTACAGTTAATTGGCGTCAGATATAGGGTAAAGGATCTTGATGGAATGTTTTATTTAACAACACACTAAATGCATGTTATTTTCAATTATATTGGCATCGGGCACATGGTTAAGGACCACAGAGATAAAGAGACAGGAAGCCAGCTCTCGCCACTCAATCAGCTATTGAGTAGCCTACTCCTACGAAATAGCAGAAAGGGAATTTATTATATGCACATTCCTTTAGACAGGACAGTACATACACAACCTTTGGTATACCAATTGTGGAGCCCTGGTTAGGACAGAAAAAATAACACTGAGAAGGTTCGATTCTTTGACCTCAACGAGTGTTCTACCAACTGAGCTAAATCCTATCTCAAGTTTAAAATGAGCCAGTGGCAATTAGAATACATCCTTGTAGTTCAGTCAGCAATTGAAAAATATTAAGACGTGGTCTTTTCATATTGCATCTCATATATAAACATTTATTCTGCAATCAACATAATTAGTGACAAGATATGATGACTAGATAAATTTCTATATCTTTGGTCACTGACCAAAGATATAGGTCAAGTGATATTATGCCCAACTCGATTCGATACTTCAGACTATGTTTTTCTGTTACATACTAAATACATTGTTAGTTTCAATATAGTA
>JAULBQ010436514.1:0-13749 GCA_032355525.1 Pachydermia laevis
TTAATATAGGCACTACCTGTTCGCCACTCCCCTTCCTATTATTATGGAAATAAATATTGTTTAAAAAATATTTTTAATAAAAGTACAGAAAAATAAATACAAATTATATTATTGTGTCAGTATTGTATTTTATTTAAGAACCACACTGATGATAACCAAAATTTAATTATATCATTGTAAATGTAGAAAATTTTGCTTTTTGGATGATTTTGGCAAAGAATCGATTCTGTAAAACCTACTCTTCTAAATGAACTGTTATACGACATGTTGATGTCTTTGTTTCCTGCATTTGTCCCTGTAAACAGTGTATATTTAGAACAACCGTGAAACGATGTATGAACTTGTTAATCATTTTCACAGGGTCTTGGTGATGTGCCAAATGAATCGTCGTCGGCAAGGTCTCGTAAATCGGGCCCCACCAGTCGAGCGGGATCGTCTGTGCGTGGCGGGTCGGCAAGCAGGTATAGTAGAATTGGCAAATATCGCCTGGACGCCCGGGTTCCCGAACGCAGCTCATCGTGTTTAGATCTGGCCGTGAGGTGAGGCAGGGTGCATTACACCAGAGTGCGCACTAACTCACTGGCGTTGGGTGGAATTGAAATACTTGTACACTCCGTGGTGTTTACTTAATTAACACTGGTAACATAATGTAAGATGGCAGATGTTTGGCTCACTTGTACTGGTTGTAAGCACACAGGTTTCGTGTGTTGTTACCACATTAACATACTGGATTAATTTGGACCACAAAACGTGTTAAGGGAGTAAAGGTTTGTAAATTTTACTCCCATAATTTCCCTTAAAAATGTTATGAAGACATAAAATAATAATGGATGTAAACTAGTAAATATTATTTTAAATGTTTCATATTAGAACAGTTACTGTTTAAAATTGTGCCCGAACTGTTTTGGTAAATTGTGTTTACTTACCCACACTTGTAACCACAGGTCCTGTATTTATAGCCAATCAATGTATTTTGTTGACTATTTTTGGTCAGGGGGCAAACTGCAATTAATTTTCCCAAGTTATGAGATAATACTTTTATTGAAAAAAAGTAGGTGAACATAATAATATGGTACAAAGATACATCCCATCCATTATTTGAAAAGATTGTCAGAATTTTAAAAATGTGTTACATTATTCCTTATGTTTTGCACAAGTGTACATACATGTAGCACTGTGATTATTTACCTGTTACTGTCGCACTGCTGCAAACAATTGTAACAAGAGTTTTGTTTTATTGTAATGAAGCACATACTTTTTATGATCTAATACTGATAAATTAATTAGTCTTTAGTTAAATTAGCCACTTTAAAATTGTTGCAACTTGACATTTGTACTGTTATTTTTATACGTGTTAAAATATTTTCTATTTATGAGATCAAATTTGTATATAGAAATAAGTGTTATTATCCAAGAAATCTTCAAAATTGATTTTAATTTTTAGAGACCAGTATATCGCTTTATACATTTAAACAAACTTCTTCTTTTTTTACATTATATTGACATCTAGTTTTGAATTTTTCAGTGGTTCAATTTGATACATTCAATTGTTATTTAAAGTGGATAATTCATTATGTTATTGCTATTTGCATTTTTGGAAGAACGTTACATACTGCAAGAACTAAGTATGCTCAAGCTGAGTACAGAACCTGTTTGTCTCCATAGAACCCTTCAATTTTAGAACAGATTTTGTGGTATCTTTAAACTGTAATTTGAAATCTATCTATACTGGCATTTTTAATAATATTACCCGTCTGTGAACATCACATTTTAACTTTGTGCTTTTAGTTCTGCTGAGAGTGTCACTACAACACCGGTGCCAAAACGCCGCCCAATGAATCGAACCGATGAAAACACAATGGAAGATATCAAGCAAATGATGACCAAAATGTCGGCCACTGACTGGAAAGAACGCCATCAAGGACTCACAGATCTGTTAGACATGTGTCAGTCCAATCCTTTGGATGTTGGAAACCATATTGTAAAGGTAGGTTAAATATATTGTGACCGAAAGAATGATATATAATATAAATAGAAAAATATATTGTAAATGTAAGAAAACATGTTCATTTAGGAGTCATATATTGTTAGGAGGAAATAGTAATATACCTGAAAATATATTGAAGTGATGGCTATAATCTTGGGGGAATAATGCTTAAACAGGGAAATAAGGTGTAATCAGGGAAATATTGTGTAAAAGGGAAATAATATATTGCACAAATAAACAAGGAGTTTGCTATCTCCATCCTAATTTGTAAGTAAAGAAATTAATGTGAAAAACTTGCCAGTACATAAACCATGTTTTCAGTTCTTTGTGTGACTATTTTAGAAACTTTCATTATACAGGGGTGGGAATTCTCCTCGGATCCACAGTTTTCCTCTAATGCAACATTGCATTTCCTCACATTTTAATTGTCCTTTCCGTGGGGGAAACAAATCGGTAAATATCTGGGCCCAGATTTTCAAAGCTATCTTAGTGCTACTAAATACTCAGCAAGTGCTATTATTGAGACGTCTTTTTGCCTCCAAAATGTGTCCGATGGCACAGATTTTGACCTAGGATTTCAAGAATTTTCGGAACCCTGTAGATTTCCTTTTTATTTTACAGTTCACCAATTCCCACTCCTTATTATACTATTCTTTTGTTTATTCCCTCTTTGTTTCGCATCTTGCAGATCTTCGACCGGTTTCTTCCGCGCCTGCAGGATGCGAACAGCAAGGTGAACCGGTATGCACTGGAGGTGATGCAGGCGATCATCCTGCCCCTCAAGGATTTCCTCGGCAGTGTCATCAACCTGGTGGTCGTCCACGTCGTGCCCAACCTGTCGTCGAAAAACACCGATATCTACAACCTGGCCGGGGACATCCTGCAAACACTCATTGAACATTTGGGTGAGAATCTACAACTGCTAAACTAACATGAATGCTATTATTTGATTTGGCTCTGTTTTAATCATGATTCTCAATTGTGACCATACAAAGATCGTGACATTAACACTTTTCAAATATTTTGCTGCTTTGAATCCATTACACAGGATTGGCATTGTGTCTCTTAACCTTTAAACGTCAAAATAACCTACATCGAGTTTCAGTTGCAAATCATTTGTTGCTTAGAACTTTGAAACCATAAGTTTTCACTAGCAACTTAGAATTGTAGGTACTTCTGTGAATTATTTCCACGCATATATATTTACTGCATTTAAAAAAACCTTGTTATTAATTTGGTTCTCTTTCTTTTGTACAACAGTATTTGAACTTTTCATTGATGGAACTGGAAAAGATTTTTTTCTTCTTTCTATAGATCCTGTACTTCTGATTCAGCCTTTTTCCAATCAAGCTCTGAATGCCAATGCTCGAAGCAAGTCCGATATGGTGTTAAAGGTTGCATGTAAGTGCCTTAGTTTATTAAATAGATGAGTAATGCTACTCGAGACAATAATATATGGTTTGTATTCTGCATTCTTAGCAATGAATCTTTCATTTGTTGCCTAAACTAATGAATATTGTTTTATCTGTAATTGCTGTAGTGATTTGACTCAATTTCTGTTTGTTTAATTTTTGCTACAGCATTTATACAACATATATCAATAACAAGTGCTTTTAGTGGTGATACTCTGTAATACAATATTATGTGGTCTTTTTTTCCGACCTTTTATATTTATAAATTGATGTAAATCCTCCATTAGTTTTTCATCTACCTTTGTTTGACACCCGATAGCTGATATATTTTTTGTGCTGGGGTGTCATTAAACATCCATTCATTCATTCCATTCATTCGTTTTTCAGACCTGGTTGACTGTGTGTATCAGAAGAAGCAGAAACAGGTTGTGCTGCACGTTTTGCCGTTACTGTGGCACCTGCTGGGAGCGGCCAACAGCAGTGGAGCGGCGCACAGCGGCGAGCTGCACGACTCGATAGCGGCCCTGGTGAACGTCCTGCACAAACACATGGGCTCCGGGCTGCTGGACAAGGCCAACTCCATGTCCAGTGTGACCACACGGCAACTCCAGCTGCTGCAGGACTTCATCGACCGGAGTTAACACCACATGCAGCTGGTGTAATATGCTTGGCAATAGCCGTCGTTTAGACGCGGAATGCACCATGGCTTTTCTTTACCTTAGGTTTGAGTATAACCAGTAATTTGATATGAGGACACATTTCCTAAAGGTTCTTACTTGATTTACACCCGAGGATAAATGTAATCACATTATTATAGTGATCGAACCAGAAACAAGTCTTGGTTTATTTTAGCTGTACCTTGTGCTGATGAAATTTTAAAGTCTGTGTCATCATCAACCTTCAGTTGTGTATCGTGCACCATCTACAAGTTTAGAAACCCATTAAAAATTCATGTAATACTTCATAGCATCGGGTGTCTTTCTGCCATCATTCCAGTGTAAACTCTAGGTACACAATCTATTGCAACATATTTAAAACTGTCAGTATTCTAATTCTCTTCAAGAAAATGTTCTCCAGTATTGTGATAAAATCTGTTAGGACTGTTAACATAACGGAGCTGAAAGAGTGGGTGTGGATGTTTTGAACTGTGAGCAGTTCTTTGTATTAAGTATATATTATAGAGGTTGTTTGCTACTACAGGGTGCCACTTGGTTTAGCCACATGATTTTAACAGTCTGTTCAATACAGATTCATACCACGTAACCTGTATATACTTAAAACGTTTGAAATGAAGATTGAAAACTGTTCCTCATAATGGACCTGTATTGTTGATGTATTGTTTTGAAAACTTTAATGTCTCTTGAAACAGCTTCGGTGAATAATATTTACAATTTTATTGGCAAGTGAGCCAGTCGTGTAATTTAATATTTTGTCTTTACCGGCAAAAAGAGGCTCAGGATTTAAAATTAATCCATGTTTTATTTGTTCTGTCTCTGTGTACACAAAGCCATTGTTCTTTTTTGTTTGTATTTTTAGACATTATGAATGCATATCTGTGATATTGTTATCTACGTCATTGCTATGCTGTGATCACAGTGGCACTGTTTCATGTGCATCATTCAAGTTGTTTTTCACATGCATATAATAACTCGGCCATGACTGCTATCCATTTAATGCGATCACAACATCATGTCTCTACACCCATGTGTAGTTTCTACCGCAGACATTGATGCTGTCATTGGAAAACATCTTGTTTGTTGTCACTGTATAAAAATTCCCGACTCGTCTCCAACAAATGTTCAAGCACCCGATCATGGCTTGAACCCAAGGAGATTTGGTTGCCTGCCTTGGTTAGGAGACTTGTTATCATTCACTGGTATTATTTATATATATATATATATGTGTGTGTGTGCGTGTGTGTGTGTGTGTGTGTGTGTTAGTCACTTGAGCTCACCTAGATTAATTACATGACTTTGCTTCTGGTTGTAATTAATCATGAAATAGTCCATTCAGAGTGTGTATAGTATATTCACATGTAACGGTTGCTGTTGTAAATATTTCTGAAGAGGTGTGCTGACAACGTGGTACGGTACACAATTGTATAGATATAAGAGTGGAAGATTTATGTATTGCTGTTATTGGTTGCTGGTGTAACCACTGGATAGACATGTTTAATGTGTCGCACTGGCAAACAAGTGTGATGTATAACTGTTGTTTTAACATACAATGCACATATTACAAACTTGAAATACTATATTTAGACATATGATACATATATTTTAAAGCGTTCAATTTGATTGATGTCATCACATTGTGAGTGTGCGCGTATACATACATTTTGCTTCCCTAACCTACTTATTTTAGTTAGTTGACAAGGTGGGCTTACCTCACAGCTTAGGTTTTATTGTGGGCTCTCCAACACTTAATAATTTTATTAACTTGTATTCATTTCCAGACATTATTTCCTTTTTTTCTGTCTTTAGAAAATTTGTGAGGTAGTTAATGCCCAAGACAATAAAGTTAACATTTTTTACCATCCTGAACTAACCTTTGATACATGCTTGTATCAGTTTATTGGTCAAATTGTATAAACAGTGCTAGTGAGTACAAACATCTTTAGAGTCACTATCTGATGGTTTTGGTTTCGTGTTAAGTTGGATTTGAGCTTGGACCTTTCATGCACAGTGAGGTATAATTATTCATGCATGCTTTTACCTTTATTTCACAACACTATCACCTTAACAAAGAACTCCCAGTGCTACAATATTGTTTGTGTTTTTGCATCTATTAAACAATTTTTGTTACTATAAATATATGGTTGTGTACATGCTGAAACACAAATCAATAACCATCTCTTCATGAATAACATGCATTTATCATCTGGGATTTAAAATAAATAAATCACAAGTCTAAAATAACATCAGCATGCCATGTCAGTATCTGTAATATCAAAACAAGATTGTCCAGAAAACAGTTCAAGTTCATTTGAGCTGGAATATTAGCTTTGCACTGTTTAATTTCACTCTAAAATCACCGGGTAAACATTAAAACTTTTTTTTGGTCAAATCTTATCTTAATATTGACAACACCTTTACCTGACGTATAGTAAATCATATGTCTGAAATCTTAGTTTCAGACCTAAACTGCATCACTGAACACTTAATATAGAATAGGACCTACAACTGCTTCATCCATTACAGTTTATAAATCATACGTTATAACAGAAACGTCTACACATTCTTAACTCGACATATATTTGACACAACATATATATTGACGGAGGTTTTTTTTATTGAAACAAAGCAATAACTCTTGCAGGTCATTGTAATAAAAATATTAAGGACTTGCACATATAATACCTTTTACAAGAACAGTACAGTGTACGGTGTTGAATGTTAAATCTTGTGCCTTGAGGTATTATAAAAATGTTTGTCACGTAAAATATTTAAAAATTCTTTGAAATTTTGTAATATGGATTATATATTCTGTATTTAGCTGAGCTCACACTTACACCGTAAACTAATTTAACTAAACTGGTATAACTAAATCGGTTTAAAAATAAGTATGAATACAATCTTTTCACTATACTGAAAACACTTTGGTGTGTAAATTGGTTAAACTGGTATTACTAAAATAGGTTGAAATGTAAAGTGAACGCAAACAGTAGTATGTGACATATGTTTGTATTTGATCAAGTGTATGGTTACCTCTTTGATAATGCAAGTAAAGATGTCTGCAAACGATATTACCTCTGATAAAGAACCATTACAACTCAAGGAAAATGGGGATGATTTGCAAATTAAAATCTTGGGGTGATAAAATTCTTTAGCAGGAACAGAATCATAGTACATTGTTGTTATTATGTCTTTAGCATGAGGGTTAACTACACTTTCACCAATACATGTACTTGTATAGCTAAACCTGTTTAGTTAAACCAGTTTAAATTATGCAAGTATGAACACAGATTTTGTGTGTGCATTTATGTGTTATTTATAGTTTGACCATTGTCACGTAGCCTATTCACTGCAAGTTTTTGTGAAGAGCATGTTTACTATATATATATATATAGGTTTTAGCATCGTGACTGATTGGATTAGTTAGCACTTCAATATAGTACACTTTGACATGGTATTGTACTGTTCTGGAAACAGATCATATTCTACCATCTAGGTCTCATATTGGGGTTTTTAATCATTGAATGATCGTTTTATTGTTGCCTTTTTCACATACCACATACCACAGTACCCACAACTTGACTGACCGACAGACTGACCGACGACTAAAACTTATTTTAAGAGTAAAATAAAAAGAAGACAGTACACAAATGTTTATACTTTTTTAACCAATACTTGAACTCATTATTCTAAACCCATACTCACTTATGCAATGCAATCCAATTAGAATGATTAAGAGTTCTTAGAACAGTTAAAAAATGTATACCCCACATAATAAAAAAAATTAAGCCATATCTCCTTCAATTAAAATTACTAAGGAAGAGAAAATTGTTGCATTCAAGTAAAATCATAGTGGTAGGTCTAATCCTTTGTATGAAACAAGCAAATAGATTTGGGGTCAGTTTGATGATGGTTATTTAAATTATTTATCAGTCTGCATGATTTTATTTTAACAGATGAAATGTCTGTAGACTTTAGTAACTGTGCCCTCCAGATATATAGATATATATGCAACTGCAACAATGGGCATTGGTGTCAAGGAGATATGACATGTGTTGAATTAAAACAAAACAAAATATATTTCCTTTAAACAAGCATAATTTTCATGTTTAACTTATTTAGTGTTATTTACAATTGGTGCAGTTTTTTTTGGGTTTTTTTACACATAGTAACACTGGTCTAAATTAGCTTAAATTGGCCACCAGATTATGAATTTAGCACTTTGCTTTATACTTGTGGTGTGATGCATAATTATATAGTTCACTTATGTACATATTAAATTGGAGTTAGTGCAAGTGCTATCTGTTCTTTTGTCTGTCCATGTCAAATCAATATGTACAGTGTTAAAGAATGGGCTGGAATGTATATTTATTTATTGTAGATAAGTTGTATTTATTATCATTTGTCGAAATGCTGAAAAACATCCCATTTTTACCAAAGGTTTTATCCGTCCATAGTATTTTAAAATCTTTGCAGTTATTTTTGTACAGCTGTTATCAAGTACTTGAACATATAAATAGCCATTATTAGTTTAGGAGAGGGAACTCTCCACTGTGGTTGCATAAAATTAACTCTCACTTGTTGCTGATACTGCAGCTCTTGTTGCGACTTTCAAACAGAATTTTCAACAGAATTCTTGAACAAGGCTGGACTGACAACGCCACATCTTTTACTGCATATACAAGTTTCCATCCTCCGCATGCCAGATACTAATTTCCGAATCTGTGTTACATACTGAAGTACAGATTTGGAACACGATTGTCTTGGACTTGGAGTGAATTTGGATCGAGGGTCTCTGGTTCAAACCACCGATTACATGCTCACCCTGATATTGCTTCAGCCAAATTCACAACTGTCCTAGAAGTAAATACAATCAAATATTTGCAAAATGTTCCATATTTATAAGGAGGATGGAAACTTGTATATGCAGGAAAAGTGTGCATGCTTATTTTCTCTAGTACAGTTATATAATTTTATATTTGAAAATTAAAAATATAAAGATGCAGATTATTTAAAAAAGAACAGACATTTTTTATTCAACCATTTCCACTATTTGATCATCCTGCCAAAAAGCAAAAGGAAATGACACTTACATTTTAGTCTATATTTCAAATTTGGATATTATGCAACATTTTCTTATTTTGGGACTATGTTAAAATTGACGTCTTATCCTTGTTAATTAACTGCTGCTGTTTGAAGCCACAAAAAGTCATACCGTTAAATCCTGCAGACAGTTGCAGCAATATTTTCCGAATATCAAATTTTTACTAATAAAATTAGCATATTTGTAAAATTAGCATATAATTTGGCTTACTGGGGGTTGTGTAGATTATTTTAAAAAGAAACCAAACAAAACCTCATCCCGATTTATTACCAAATCTTTGCAGAGGTGAGGGCTATTTTTATGCAACCTGTTGTGTGAATTCTTGCATCACTTTGTTATTTATGCGCTTACTACGATTACATTTCTCCGTCCAGTATGATCATTGTAGCAACTCGTTACTTATGCACAGAAGTCATTTTATTCTGAGTCCACTATTTGTAACAAGTTTGCCTTGTACCCCATGTGCTAGGATCAAATAATTTACTTGATTTAATATCTACTTTTAATAAGTTAATATTGTAAGTTTTAACCCCAAATGATTAATTTTATTTTATTTGTTAAAATTTTAAATGTTATTCAACTTATTTTGTGTTACAACAGGTAAGTATGAATAATATTAAAAATTATAAACAAATTTTAAAGTAAACTACAGAAAGAAAAGTAAAGTTAGCATCGGGTGACCACTGAATGTCGTGTGGTTCCTGGAACAAGACGTTTTATTGGATTGTCAGATTTTCTTTCAGTGTGATGAGAGTGAGCAGCATATGGATCGACGTAATTGAATGTTTACAATATATAAATTCTTATTGATAGAAGCTTGCTCAATTTTTCAATTTTGTGATCATAACATGGAAATAAACGGTACAGCAAAACATGTTGGTTTTTTTATGTAATATAAAACATGTAGTTTTTTTATGTAATATATATTATATTTATATTAGGCCTGTTTTCCATTGACAATTTTATGTAGAAGCTTTTTCTTAAACACGTTTCTACATGCAATCATTGCGCATGAATGGAAAGCGGGCCTTAAGCATTGTGCTGAAAATTTGTCAAGTGGTATTACATATCAAAATTGAGGAAAATCCAGTATCATATTGGGAGTGCACATCTGGGGAATTGTGCCTGTAACTGGTCCCAAAATGACACATCCTCCCCAATGATAACTAGTCGTCATCCTGTTAAAGGCTGGTTCATACCTTCACTTAATTCTGTCTTTGAAATCGGTATTGAATGTGTCTGCCCATGGCATAAGTGTCAAATTAAAGGATGATGTTTATGCACTTCCCACTACCCACCTTGGCCCTCACACTCTACTGATCACAGTGTAAGATAAAATTGGAGGTGAATGAAAATAAGTCAAATTAAGGAATGAATAACAGTTAATGAGACGAATGGCAAGAAATTGACAGGACCATCAGCACCTTTTGTTGAAAGTAAGTGACATTTGCAAGACATTTTAGGAAATCGTGCAATAAATATTGCAATAAATATAATATAATATAATAAAAATGGCAGGTTTGACTGTTTTATGGAAATTGATATCTCCTTTAATTAACTAATTTAAATTTGTGTTGCTTCTCCAGACCTGCATTTCACTTTACTCTACTCCCTGATGTATCCAAACTGCCTAGTAAAATATATTGCACCCACACAATGCGTCCAAAAAACAACAACAGACAAAGTAACATTTTTATTTTATTGGTAGCTTTCACTGCAGTGACCGTGGTCTATTCATTCATATGTCTTAAATTAACTATAATAAATATCATGAACATTCATAATGCATGCAGACACACACTCCCAAAAACTTGAAGAATCATATTTCAACCTAGACGGATTACTCTGCCATTAGAGAGCAACTTGGATATTTGGACAAGTATAATCACTCCCTATTTCAGAGACAACTGTAGCAAAAATGTTCGAGAGAGATTATAATTGTTCAAATGTCTCTAGATCTATAAAGGCTGAGAACTCGAGCGAAATTCAACAAAGATCTACATTAATCAACGGTCCCTTAATTTTTTTTCCATGACATAGATGCCTTCAAATGTTTACGCATATTTGAGATATTTCCAGATTTATCAGATGACAAAGGAGGCACAGAATTTCCATCACAATCATTAGTCATTTGCAGATTTAAAACTGAAAACAAATGGCGAAAATCACATCAAACATGTTAAGTTCATTTTTTAAATTAGCCACAATAGTAGGTGATTGTATAATGACATTTTAATTATGGGGTGGTCACATGCATATGCCGTTTTTCTAATGGGAATAGCTCTTGTTAATAATGTAACGGATACAATCAATTCTGCTGCATGAATTGATGTAACAATAGTCTTGATTGTGTGTCTTGAAACAAGAGGTAAATTACTTGGGGACACGTTTCATGTTTGATAAGAAATTTTATTGAAGTAATTTTATGTATTTATTCTTTTAAAACATTTGTTTTAATTTTTTTTTTAAAGAAGTAAGCTGATGACCTTTGTTTAGTTGAATTTCACACATTGCGAGATTATGGACAAATGCACAACAAAAATCTTGTCGGTGTATGCGAGTATGGTGCCAAATGTTCTTAGCCAAATATAGATTATCATTAGTTAGTTTGTCTACAGAGTCCATATCAGTTTGATGAGTTATTGTATCTTCTCGTGATTAATTGTTTACGTCAATGCTATGACTAGATACTACCAACTTGATGCAAATTTCGTTCCATCACAAATCTGTCCATTATACAATAAATTAAATCCAGTAAACTGCTTATGTTTAATCACCTAAAGCCGAGGTACTCGTTAAGTTTTGAGTTCAGATGAGTGAGCCAAGACACCAAGTCTGCTTGTGTCGGTGGCTCGGTTTCCTCCCCCTCATCGTCACTGACACGGGAAGACAGTCTGAAATACGACTCAATGGGTGCCCGACACATGGGACACCGGGTCAGCTGTGCCAAACACACGTAACAAACACACGCATGGCGACACGGCAATAGTGCATGAGACTGGGGGCGGGTCTGACAAACGATGCATTCTGGGAAATTGAAACCGTTCCCTCCCTCTTCTTCTGAACTGTGCAAAATGTCACTCGGTTCTTCAACATCTGAGGCATTATCAACACTGCCTGATTTCTCAAAATCTGGGGCATTATCAACAACACCTGATTTCTCAACACCTGAGTTCTCAACATCTGGGGCGTTATCAACACCGCCTGATTTCTCAACACCTGAGTTCTCAACATCTGGGGCGTTATCAACACCGCCTGATTTCTCAACATTTGAGTTCTCAACATCTGGAGCATTATCAACACCATCTGAGTTCTCAACATCTGGAGCATTATCAACAACACCTGAGTTCTCAACATCTGGGGCATTATCAACAACACCTGATTTCTCAACACTTGAGGCATTATCAACATCACCTGATTTCTCAACATTCGAGGCATTATCAACATCTGTTTCTTCCGGAACATCTAAAGCACTCGAGACATTTCTGGATTCTCTGAGTGGAATTTCCGCTAATACGTTTTTCTTTTTATCACGGGTAGTTGTTTGTAAGTCACTGTCTGTAGTTGTGGAAGATTCTTCTGATAAACTAGTAGTGGGTGGATTTCTAGAGTGCCTAGGACCATCAAAAGCTGTATCGGTATTTGTTTTACAATCTCTAGATCTACTGGTATCGAAGTCACCACCAGCAGAACTGTCCTCCGTTGTTGCCAGATAAATTGGCTGAAAAAAAAGAGACAAATAATTAGGTTTAGACAATTTTAATTAAAGAAATAGAAGGAATATTTAATTTAACAACACACTCAACACATTTGTTTACGGTTATATTGGCGTTGGACTTATGGTTAAGGACCACAAAGATATTGAGAGAGGAAACATGTTGTCGCCACATGATGGGCTACTCTCCTAAAAAAGAAGCAAGGAATCTTTTATATGCTCTTTCTCATAGGACAGCCATACCATACATTTTGGTATACATATGGGGCATTGGTTGGAACAGAAAAGGAGATTCGATCCTACAAACACAGCACCTCGGGCGAACCCTCTAACACCTGATATAAATCTGGCCAATAAGGAAAGACAGAAAGAAGTGTTTCAATTAACGACACACTCCACACATTTTATGTATGGCTACCGGCTAAGAAGGAATAGAATCGAGTGATCAAGATGTTCAAGTTGAAAACTAACCCTCAGACTGAAGACTTTCCCATCGGCTGTCTTGACAAACTGGTTTAGGATCTGGGACTCCATGCGGACCAGAGAATCCTTTAGATGAATTATTGATAAACTGGCCACCTTCAAGAAACAAAACAACTGCTCAGAAAAAAAGAAGTAAATTAATACCCATGTAAGCAGAACCAAACAAATTTAAAAGGGTCTACATTATACAAGATTTATAAAACCTCACCCGAAAAATTTAAAAATAAATAATAAATATGCAATAGTCATAATAGCTGTTGATACATGTAGGCTAGGCAATCTAGCCCATTTTTTGAGTCAACTTGGAACAAATTGCAACAGAATTTATTTCACCACAATGCATTTCCACAAGGTACCCAGAACAACATACTAAA
>JAULBQ010437624.1:0-13696 GCA_032355525.1 Pachydermia laevis
GGAGCCGGGTCAAAGATGGTGTCGTTGTCAACTCTAGCATCTTCATCGGTCTTTAGGGCATATCCACTGACGTTGGGTATTTCGGAGCGTTGTGCGTAAATCGAGTGATCGGGGATGTTAACTGGCGCATGAGCCAGCCGACTGACTTTCCCAGCTCGGAGGCGAGCCTCCTAGACTCGCTTCTTAACTCTTGTATTTGGGTCTGGTTGCTGTTTAGCTGCTCGGCATTCTGTTTGATCAGCTTGCCATTCTTCTTGACATCCTCACCATTCCGTTTGACATCCTCGCTGATTACGTCGATGCCCTCGTTTATCTTCCCAAGGATATCCCTTATGTCTTCAAGGCCGCTATCAACCTCATACCTATTTTTTGTTACCTCCTCCTTGGCCTGCAGAAGGGTGTTTTTGACCGTCTCCTGTCTTCGGCTAACCTCCGTGAACCTCCGTTCTAAGGCCTGCTGATCGGCTCCTTCCGTGACCGAATCCCCGGATGTGTTGGTGCTATCCGCGCTCTGGTTCTTTGACTGATTCCTCTGGTCGTTCTGGTTGATGGTGTCGATACGCTCGGCGGTTGCCGTAAGTTTCTTGACGCTGCTGCCATCCGTGGCCACAATAGCCTCGCCATCCGCACTGTTAACGCCACCGCCAATACGCTCGGCGGTAGCTGTCAACTGCTTGACGCTGCTGCCATCCGTGGCATTGATGGTTGAGCCTCCGTGAATAGCCACCTTATAGGCTAGGTACGCCGTGATAAGGGCTAGCAGGACAAAGGCAAGTGTGAATAGCTTTTTCATTCTACTGGCTGATCGCCCCCGTATTGCCTTTGATGGTGGCCTCTAGCTTCTTGACCGTACTCCCACCCGTGGCAGTGATGGCATCTACGTTTTTAGAAACGTCCGCCCCGGCTCCCACAGAAGAGGGTGTGCCCCCTCCCATGACGAAGTAGGCTATGAGGGCTGCAGCCACTAGGGCTACTCCGATGAGTATCATCAGGGGTCTGTTGTTGAGTATGTTGTTGAACATGTCGGTTTACCTTGTAACAAAAAAGAGTGAAAGGGGCAGCATCGCCGCCCCTAGTTAGTGGTCAGTTTAACGACCGTATGTCATGGCTTCGTGAAGAACACGGTCACTTGTGCTTTTGTCGCACCACCGCCTGTCCATGTGTTCTTCATGTGGAATGAGCCATTTAGGGCTTTCCAGTAGTTCACATAGCCGCCCTCTGAGAAATCCAGGCCGACAGCCACACCAGTCGCCCCAAGAACCTGACCCTTTACATCGACAAGTGTATCGACTGTACCAGCAGGGAATACCGCAAGGTCAGCCCCACCGTTTGAGATAGCTCCATCAAAACTTCTTGCGTATATCGGCTTGCCGTCAAACCATGTCTCGGTTGTTAGCTGCTCAGTGAAGCTGTGGGTCATCCCGGCAGGTGTAACGGCTCTTACGAACTTCTGTTGGGCTAAGTCCCATCTAGCGTAATCACCGTCCTGCAGGGAGGCTTTGTCAATCTGCACATCGGAGGCTTTAAACACCGACCGCACCGGGGCGTAGCCTATAGCCCTCATTCCTACAACTTCTGTGTTTACGTCATAATCCCCACACCGGATATCGGTGGTTACACCCTTACTTGTGACTTCCGCGTTTACGTGCCAAATGCTATAGGGGCTTTCGAAAGACCTGTAGGGTGCCACACCCAGCTCTACCTTACTTGTGAACTGACGTTTTTTAACGCCAGTTTCTCTGAACGTGATCTCAAGGTATTCAGCGGTGCTCGTGTCGATCGGGTAGGTGTTCACTTGCTCGTCTGTCCAGCTATTCTCAACTACCTTGTGTTCGTCTAGCACGATTAGGGCGTTGCCGATGTCCGTGACTAGGTTAAGGTCAGCTTGGATTACCCATTTACCCGTATCTGCATCGTCACTGAGGTTGGCCGTATCAGCTACCTGAGGGGGCGTTAGATCGGCAGTGAGGATAAACACATACTCTTTACCGTCAGCCTTATTGCTGCCTCGCTTATAGCTGATAGCCTCACTGGCCAGCAATAAGGCCTCCGTGTCGAATTCCTCACGCATGGCAGATCTTGGAGTAATCAGTAGGGGGATACCTCCCACCGTGCCGCCGCCGCCCAACCCAGATTCTTGGATTGTGAACATCCAGGACTCACCCGGGTTTATCAGAACCCCGGTGTTGGGATCAGCTCCAGTGTTGCCGTCTTGGATGCCGTTGTTGCTTTCCACCATAAAAGGCTCGGACTCGCTGGTGCAGTAGATGGTGTATACGCCAGATCGAACCGATGAATCAAAGAGTACAGATTTCCCAGCGCCCACCATGCGTATCCGGGTAGCGGATGCCGTCGGGATGAAGTTAGGCTCGGTGTCGTTTAGGTGGAGTTCCTGCAACGCCCGGTTGTTAGGTGGCATGTGAACGTTAACCGCTGCAACAGCCCCTTCTTTGTGGGACACCATCCATGACTCGCCGCCTCTGATTTCAATGTCCTTGTTGTTTATCGTGTCTCGCAGCACGAGAACCCCTTGCCCAGTGTTTTCAACGATGATCGTGCCGTTGTCGTTGAAAGACAGGGGTATAGTCTCTAACTGCCCGACATCTACCAAATAGCGCTGATGGAATGTGTCCCATGCAATTTTGGCAGGCATGGCCGTTTGTTCTGCTGGGCTGGAGGTGGGGGAGTGGGTACTCGAAACGCTAAGGGCTGTGCCGCCGTTAGCCAGTTTAACCACCTGTGCCGATTGGCCTAGTGACAGCTTATAGCTGCTGCGGACTATGCCGCCAATTTGAACGGCAGAGGGGATGTTTTGCAAAGTTATCGGGCTGGAGGCTGGCGTGATGATAAGAGCTTTTCCTGCTCTCATGGCGGCCACCACCGCTGTAACGTCCACGTTCCCCTCGGTTACGTACGTTTGGGCTTCGGCATCTGTTTCTAGAACCTGTAACAGCTCTTTCGTAGTCTTGCCATCTGGCAACAGCGTGCCTGCAAACGCGCCCATATCGGTGTCCGCCACGGGTACGCCGATTTGACTGGCGTGGTTATCAACGCCCTCTTGGGTTGTTTTTGTTACATCGGCGTTGTTGGTAGCATCCGCGCCGCCCACCGTCACGTCAGATAGCAGGTCGTCTTCGTGGAGGAACTTGGTTAGATCCAAGATCGCATCTGGCTTGCTTGCGTCATTGTCGGGAAAAGTGAATACCTGCTTGGAAGCGTCCACCGTCACGTCACCGTCAAAGTGCAGGTCGGTAGTTAAAGCCTCAAAATCTAGGACTCGATCGGGTTTGCCGTTGTCATAGCTGACCGTCACCGTGTGGGCTGCGTTGTCTGGCACTAAATCCAACACATGGCTGCCGTTTAGGATGTCGAGAAAGGGCTGCGTTAAATGCAACTTGGGCGCTGTCGTGTGAGCGGTTAGGGCTGCATCTTGGGTGCTGTCGTAGATCTCCCCGGCGGCCTTGTTTGCGTCGGTAACGGCCTGTAGTGCCGCCCGGATCACCTCAACTTCGGCATCCGTGGCTACTTCGGCATTCAGTGCCGTAAGGGCATCGGTGTTGGCCGTGATTTCGGCCTCTAGCAAGACCTTTTGGGCTGCCAGCTCGGCATCATCGGCACTACCAGCGGCCATCTGAGTGAGGGCATCGGTGTTGGCCGTGATTCTTGTCCCTAAGGCCATTCTAGCGGCCGTCAGGTCAGCTGTACTGGCATTACCAGCGGCCAAGTTTGTGATCAGCAGCTCGTTAGCCGCTGCTGCATTCCGGGCTGCAGTGTCAACATGGGCACCACCACCGCCACCACCGCCAACAGCCATGTTTTGGGCTGCGGTTGACACATCCCAGATGGCGTTGACTAGGGCAATAGAGGGTGAGTTACCCCTCGCGATCTTGGTCACGGAGGGTTTAGCGGCTGGTACATCGCCTCGAAATACAGCGGCCAGCGACAAAAATGCGAGCGTTAGATGAGGATCAGGGTCAGCCTCAGCTAGGTGTTTGAAGGTACGCCCAATAGGCGTGTCAGTTGAATTGATTCCATCGCCGACGTATGGGTTTTTGTTGCTGGGCATTTTTCGCTACTCCGTAGATTTGAACCCGGAATTTTAGCAGATAACAAAAAAGGGGGCAATGGTGGGGAGCGTTAAAGACCCTCGTATATCGTGCCCCTTTCGTGTATCAGGTTGTCTTTGACGGCATCAGCGAAAGGGTCGGCTTGGTCATCATACTCTTGGGTCATGTCAAGGTCGATGCTGCAGATCTCGGTGATAAAAGTCGGCACGAACTTTGAATCAGTCAGGATGGTTCCGTTTACATCGATCACCTCCCCCTCTGGCAGTAAAACCCGGCCTGTGGAGACTAGGGGAACGGCATCGAGAAAACGTGATAGCTTGCTCTGAGTATCACGTTTGATGGGCACGATGGGCACTGCCTTTTTCTTCAACTGGTACATCAGACCCGTTCCAGAGCTTTTGTCCTCGATCTTGAATTGCCTCGCACCTACCCGATTCATGCCATGTGACCTTTTGTGGCGCTTCCAGAAGGCCATCGCCTTTTCTAGGAGCTGGTCAGGGTTAAACTTGCCGCGTACCAGATCCATTAGGATGAGGTAGGGGAGACCCCCGAATTTAGCCTTGGTTTTGTCCCGACATACTCCCCACGCCTGAAACACGGTATAGTCATGCTCTTCACCAGTCTTTTGGGCGGTGTCTCCGTACAGGATGACCGTCACGATGTCCAGTTGTGGGAATTCGTGATACCTTCCAAACCAGTCCTCTTCAAAGATGGCATCCTCCGACTTTTCAGGGAGCTGGGCGTACTGGCTGCTGTAGGTGTATTTGTCTGCCTTGAGAACGGGTATATCCTCCGGCTTGAACTTGTCATCCCAGAGGATGCCGTTAGGGAGGTCATGCTCAATGCGGATGCCGTGTGTCCACTTCTTGGGGTATTCGATGCCGTCATCAAGGACTAAGGGCAGCCATAGGTGATGCCAATTCTCGTTGGTGCCACCCTCCAGCAGGAATGAGCAAGGGTCGTCCATGTGTATCCGCTGCATGATCAGGACTATCGGAATGCGTTCGGTCATCAACCGGGATTTGATGGTATTGGTTATGCGGCGCTTAGCGGTTTTAAGTGCCCTTGGCGAAAACGCGTCCTCTGGTTTGAGGATATCGTCTAGGATAACCATCCCCGTATAACCGGAGTCCATAGTGCCTGCTCTGAAACCCGTCACCTGTCCTTTAGTGGGGGCAGCGAACAGGTAGCCGTTATCCTCGGTTATCCACAGGCCTCTCCGTTTAGCATCCGGTTTAAGCCTCACGTCCCACAGCCTCTGGTATTCGTCGCTCTGGATTAGCTCTCGGATCTTCCTTGAATTGTCCATCACTAGGTCATCACTAAAGGACAGCATCATGGTTCTAGACCGGGGATTGAGGGCTAGTCCACGTGCCACCCCTGCCAGAGATACCATCTCGGTCTTAGTAGTGCCCGGAGGCACGTTGATTATCAGTCGGTTGATATCTCCACGGAATACAGCGTCCATGGCATCTGCTATCAGCCTGTGATGCTGACCGATGAGCATTTTAGTGTCTTCCCTAACTCGCATTTGCCAGCGAGTAAAAAGCAGATGGTCACTTTCAAGGGCAGCTTTCAGATATGGCTTTTCCCTGTCGTTAAACTCTGGAATGGATTGGTGGATCTCTATGGGCATCGGTGGGTGTCCTTGGATAGCCCAGATACATCTCCGGCTAACGGGGAGGTATCTCCGTGGCTCTCGGAGACGCTAATCCATGCATCAGTGGGGGGTCGGGGCTTGAAGGCAAGGGAGAGCCACGGAGAAGATATGGCCTCTAAAACGCAACAAAAAGGGAAATCAGACATCACGAACCTTTGAAAGGAAATCAGCCATCTCGTCTTTTGAAAGCGGAGCCTTGGAAACATGAGTAGTCAGGATCTCATCACCCTGCATGCGGTTCAAGGCCTCCGCCGCCCGGATTGCTACCCTCGCACCCTCCATACCCCCTTCGTGGACACCTCGCTCTATTAGGAGGGTCAGAGCCTGCATGCGCTCAGCCCTGGATAGGACTAGTGACTTAGCGGAGGCCTCCTGCAGGATCTTGATTACCAGAGATACCGACAACTTGCGCTCGATCTCCATCGACGTACGGGGCGCGTAGCCCATGTCATCGGGTAGATACCCTGCGATCCTGCAGGCACTCTCCCTGTCCTGCCCGGTGAAGAGAGCAGCCACGTATAGCCTATCGGCCGCCGATAGCCGGGCTAGGTGGGCGCTAAACTCCGTGGCCTGTTCCGGGCTAAGCAGTGCCGCAGACCCCGTGATAAACTCATCGAGGAGGCTCTGGTCGGCTGATAGTGTGAAAGGGTTGTCCATGGGGGGTATTCTACCACAGCCACTGCCGGGGGGCAATGGAAGGACGGAACGTGGGCGCGTCGCGTGTGTGCAGGCTCGCTCTCTCGTGTACGTACGTGAGCACGCGTCGTGGGCGCTCTCGCGTGGGTACGTGTACGCGTGTCTCGCGAGCGCGTCGCGCTAGTGGGTGCGTCGCGCGTTGAACACGTACGTACGCGAGGTCTACAGGCAGAGTCGTCTAATTATTGTATGTCTCGAACCTTTGAGGGTATAACAAAAAATCAATCCCCGAAGAACCGCGTCGTGTCACCACTTGATATCTCTCTCTCTAATTCCTACAGCCCTTTTTTGGTAGAACTAAAGATCCCTATGGGGTTAACATACATCGCCTAACCCACTCAGCCTAAAGACAGTCACGCTCGCTCGTGTAAAGCGAGCGCGTACGCCCACGCGTACCACATCAGGCGACATCCTGTCAATAGTCGAATGGCATAATCCCGATGCGACTGCCCCCAGCCTCTGGATGCCTAATCGGCCTCTAGACACACATCAACCTAAACACATCAACTAGCACATATTAGACACATGGGGATACCTAGTCTCATGAGTCGTTTAGGGTTCATGTGTCTCCCTCCGACACCCACCCGGCCGCGTCAGAGCGCCCCTTTTTTGTTGCAAAAACATATCGCGATGACCCCTTCGAGACCCCTATGACTTGACAGAACCAGCACCCATATGTTATAATCTGGGGATTAGTCGCATTTAAGCCCGATAACCAAGGAAAACGCCCATGAAAATTGTCAAGAGCCAGTTACCCCTATCAGAGAATGGCCTGCTGGTAACTTCTATCCACTGCCACCGTCCGATATCCGCCGACTGCCTCGGCCTGATACACCACCCCGGTGATTTGTCGCCAGTTGACAAGTTCCCCTATTGCACCTTCTGTGCTGCTCTCCTACGTTATCGCAAGCGTGGAGCTAGACTGGAAGCACTTCGGGATGACCACGCAATGGATACCCCAGCCCTAGCGTATACCAAGTACATCGTGGACATCAAGAAGAACAACTACAACCGTATAACAGGGCTAATCGACCAGTCGAAACCCCCAGAGGAGAAGCCGCCCAACAAGGGCACCTACAAGGGTTACCGCCCACCTAAATCCGAAGCTGCGTTGCTCGCTCGCCGGGCTAGAAACAAGAAGTACCAGCAAAAGCTGGGTACCGACGCTCGCCGGAACTTTCGCCTAGGCCTTCCGTTAACTAAGGCTCAAGCCTCTTTTTTGTTGCGGAGCAAAAGCTGTGATCACGAGACCATCGAAAGATTCATGCAAAAGCAGAAGGCTCAGGAAGCCAAGGACAAGATTGAACGCTCAGAGCGGTTAGAGCTAGATGGTGAGATTGAGGGAAAAGAGAGAATGGCCAAAAGCGCTGCCGATAAGCGTTTCGCAGAGAGGGGGGCTATCGAGGCACACGGAGTACGTGCACTCAAGCGTTTGAAAGACAACCCCCCAGTCTACGAAGAAATCGATCCAAGTGAAAACAACCCATTCGCAGATCTCCTCTAGCTTTTCCGGGTAGGTACTTGACAAGACCTACCCTCCCGTGTTTCCCCCACCAGACCCCCCAAGTTTCTCCCTTCCTCTCCCTTCCTTTCTCCCCCCGACCCCCTGTATCAGTGGGGGGTCAGTCCTCCGAAGCCAAGGAGGGTACCTTCCCGGCGGCTCCTTACACATTCAGGGGCACAGGTTCACACTCTTGAGGTTCCTACGATGGGGGTAACAAAAACAGAAGGGGAGCCGATCGGCTCCCCATGGTCTAACTTTTATGGCTCTCTTTTGAGCCGAACTTTTGCTCTAGCCTTTTGAGCCGATCTTTTGCACTTTTCAGATCCAGTGCGTTGGTCGGTCTCTCGCATTTTCGACGGGGAATACCCGTGTTGTTTCCAAAATGCCTGGAGCCTTTTGATGTAACCTGCCGCCCTAAACGGCAAATTGGTAGGAGTCCTTCCCAGTCAGCTGCGAAGCATTTAGCACAGCTGTTAACGCGTTTCCATACGGGGCGATATGCCCTCATTTACCGTGCCACTTGACGCAAACCTGAGCGGTTGGAGCGGTCGATCTGTTCAAGTGGGTAACCCACTTGGCCGATTTTGTCCACTGCCTGTGCCCAGCGTGGGTGGCGTGTTTCCGCGCTAGCATGATCCAAGGCGCTTTTGGCACCCAGTAGTCGCAGACAAAACGGGGGCTTCCGGGGGTACGAGCCTGCCGGGTGGCCTTGACGGCAGCCGGGGATCCCTTCCCGATGGCGCATTTTTTCCAGTTTTTTGCTGCCCATTCCTCGGCCTTCTTTTCGTTCGGGTCGTTGATGTACTCGTCGACGGTTTCAGCGGCCGGGTAGTCCACGTTAACCTCATCCAACCATTGCTGAGCATGGAAGTACTCATGCGCTAGGGTGCGGCTCACGTTGTTGGAGCGATTCACGTCGACCTGCACCAGTGGGTTGTTAAAGCGGCTCTCAAATTTCCCGGACAGGCACGGCACAACTGGCAAGCCGCTGATGCACTGCTCGGTCAGGACTACCTGAATGACAGTCGACGGGGGTATCCCCAGTTGGTTTTTAAGGCATGCGGAGGCGGCATGAACCTGCTCCGGGGTGTATTTGGCTGTACGCGAGATGTCCTCTGAGGCCAGACAGCCCCCAAGAGACAGCCCGACGGCAGCCAGTAGTAGAATTTTTTGCATGGTTTAGACCCTGTAAAAGTTGGGGCTGCCCGATTGAGCAGCCCGTTGTTAAAATCTTCTAGCCCTGTACGCGTTTAATCGCAGCTCTAAGGACATTTCCTAGGCACATTCTGATTTGCCCATTGTTAAGGTGCGAATAGCGGTTAGACAGATCCGTGGGGGTAGTGCCACCCTTAGTCTTGCCGCTTCCTATGCTGTCGATGCCCAGATCGCTTAGGGTTTCAGATACCAAGTGGTACATCTCATCTTGGGTTGCACATTCTCGGAGTATCTCGGCCGTGTAGTCGTTGATGTCGAAAGTGGTTCGTGACCCTATGTTGGTTTTCACGTAGTGAGCCAACTTGGTATGGTCAACATTCATGCCGCGATCTTCCACGGCCTCATCAGCCTCTTCCAGTTCCTGCTCGGTTTCGGTAGTGTCGATGTTTTCCACGATGGCTGCTGTTGGCTCGTCGCCAGCTAGGACGGCTATCTCAGACCCATCGTTACGTGCCTTTCTCCAGCGTTGCATATCAGCTAAAGTGCATGACCATACGTCAACGCTTGGTAGGTGAAAGCTGAAAGTCTCGTTGTCATCGGCGGCTCGCATCTCGGCACGTTCACCAGCTGATGAGATAAGGGTGCCAAATACCCACTCCCCGTTTATAACGGCTGCGATGTACTTTGAACGGCGGCCAGCGCCTGAAACTTTCGCTTTTTTGTTAAGGCTGATTGAGTTGGTTGTCATGGTGTATCTCCGCTATCGGTTATATGGTGCCGGGTTAATCCCCGACTGAAAATACCATTATACCACGTTTAAGAAAAAGCGTCTATATCCACGTTTAAATATGGGGGTTATGCAGGCCTGCCGGGAGTGCTAGGGATCTAGGGTAACAAAAACTAGGGAGCCGGAGAAGCCGGGCTTAAAGGTCATGGTGATGCCACTTAGAGGGGATCTGCGCCACAGAATGAGGGAGTATCCTTTAAGGCCGATTTGCTCGGCAATGGCCTTGGGTGATTGGGAGGTAGCAAAAAATCTGCGTTCGCTACCTCCCTTGGTCATGGTTGCGTTATCAGACATCAACCAGATCTTTTGGGTTGATCAGGAACCGGGTGATAAGCATGCGGTTGAGGGAGCCATCCCCCCAGATAAACTCGGCCGATCTACCCCAATCGGACAGTGGCCGCTGAGCTGCCAGCCTCGCCCCATCCTCGCTGAACAGGAACACCCGGTACGTGTTGTCGGGCAAGCTGACCTTTATCAGAACGTAGGTCGACAATCCGTTGTTGCGCCCGGCCTTGTCCATGAACATCTGTTGACTTACGGTGTAGTGGGGCAGCAGGTTTTTTGCTTTCGAGGCAAAATCGCCGTTGATGGCTTTAAGCTCGATCCAGCCATAGTGCGGCTCCTGCTGGGAGGAAAACCAGATATCGGGTGTTCCAATGCCAAGGTCGTTTTCCACTCGCTGCCATTGCAGGGCTGATAAACTGCCACATGCAACGGCTAGCTCGGCCTGAAAGATACCCTCTAGAGTTTTAGCACTCATATGATAGCTCCCAAGATCCAGACAGCGGTTTCAAGGGCTGCCGCAATCAGCAGAAGAACAACGATGAACCGAAACGCATACTCGCCGGAGGCGTACCACAAATTAGGAGGGATCATAGCTGCTCTCCACTGCTTGTAAAACGTCGGTGAGGCTGGTAGCGGCGGTAGAATTGGAGTCCCCACACGCTTTCAGGGCACCATTCCAGTCGAATTCAGCCCACGCCTCATCCATCTTCCGGGTGTATTCTATGATGCGAGATTGTAGACCATCCAGCACTTCTGCGGTATGGGCACTGCTATCACCATACTGCGAAAGCCACGTGACCGATTCCAAGATATCACAGAACTTGATGACATCATCAGTCAGGCTGGCCGTTATCGGGTTCCGCAGGTCGTAGATGCCGCCCAGAGTGGCAAACATCAACTCCTCCTGCTCCTTGTCATCATCAATCCCATGCTTTTTTGCTACCGTGGGGGTGTCCCCCTTGTAGATTTCCAAGCCATCATGGGTCAGGGCATGTACCAGTAGATCCCGGAGGGCTAGATCCGGGTGATTGACATCCTCGTATACCGGACGCGTGCAGTTTTGAACTAGGTAGGCATGGACGGATACCGCCATCATGGCCACGTTGAATTGATGTTCCGCGACCGACTGATCACGGGTCGTTCCGACAATCCCCCATCGGTTGACCATCGATTGTCTAAGGTTCCCTGCCGGGCTGTAAAACCCGAATGGTCGGATTGTTTTTAAGGTCTTCACGCTATGTTCTCCTTGTTTTTAGCTTTGCGACACTTGTCGCACTTGATAGCTGGTAGAATGATGGTATCAAAAAAGTTGTCGTCGAGGGCTTTGATTTCCTGTACATGACCACACTTGCACTGCATGGTGATCAGAGATAGGGTTCCCTCCGTGTCTTCCGTTCTAAGCTTCTTCATTGTCGTTCTCCTTGTGTTGAAGTAGGCCTAAGCTGTTAAACGTCCAGCTCCGCGCCTCGTTTATTTCCATTTTTTTGTTGCACTCCTCTAGGGGGTCAGCCCCGGCCATGTGGAATAGGTCGAGTAGGATGATCATCATGTCTGCCATCTCAGATGGATCTGTCCCCCCGGTGGCGGCTAGCTCCAGCGTTTCCAAGCTAAGCTTTCGAAACGCATTCTGGGGAGTCCTGTCTGGCATCACCCCGTTTGCCCAGCCGACTATTCGGGACTGGAGCTGTTCTATTTCTCTGCACATCTGGGTTTCTCCTAAAAGGGCACGTCGTGGTGGTGTAGTTCGGTTTTGATGTCAGATTCTCTGGCACCCATACCCCACAAGGTTTCATTCATGTCGGTGGTTCGAAGGATGTGGCTACCAAACTCCACGATCTCATTCTCTGGCAGGTAGTTCATGAAGTTCATGAACAGGTGGTCTATGCCGTTTGCGTAGATGGCATCCTGCAGCTGCATGTCGCTAAACGTGAATACCCGGCGCTCAAGATTCGTTACGGTCGTTTTCTCAGGCTCTACACCTACTTCATCCCAAGATACCTCGTGTTGGTCATCGTAGCAGCCACCAGACCAGCCTATCTGGTCTCCATCCGGGTTGAATCGATTCGCCACGCGGATGGGGTAGGTTCTAGCCGTCCCCCATCGCTGAGTAACCCATTGTGAGGGCACCCCGGTGTCAGAGCATAGCTGGTCTATGGTACACTGGCGAGAAGTGGTGAAGGGGTAGAAGCCTTGGTTAACACCAAGAGAGAAGCCTTGGGCACCCTCTAGGAGTACCACGTTGTGTTGGGCTATCCGTGGAAGCCATTGGTGAGCGGTTAGGATGGCATCTACACCACACCACGCCAGAAGCTCTTCATTGCCTCTGGCGATGCAGGAGATATCCTTGCGAGCTATCTTGTCCATCAGTGCAGCCCCTGTACCCTTCATAGTCGACCCGATGCCAGCCATTGTGGCCGCTTCTTGGTCTCGATGCTTTTGGGTGACAATGGTGGCGGCTTCGTGCATGTAAACTTTAAACGTGCGGCCTAGCGTCATCTTGGCGCTCTCGATTTCCGCTTTAAGGTTGAATGGGTTGACCAGAGACCCGGCTGAGATGAACACCTCCTCCACTGTTGCAGCGGTTACGCCGTTAGCCAGCATGGTATGCACCATCTTGGTTCCATCCGGGGCGTATGAAGTGTGGCCGGAATTTGGTGCCCATGCCGTGACGCATGCCGTAGCGTTCTGGGTTCGGGCTAGGTAGCTAGCTAGTAGGCCTTTACCAGTAGATCCGTACTGCAGATCCACGGAGGTGATAACTGTCGATGGCTGAGGCCATTGGTATGAGGGTGTTTCCATTTGTCTATCCTGTCTATTGAGTATCAGAGTCCCTATTGTACCATGCTGGGTTGCATGTGTCTATATTCCCATCTGGATACAGATCCGCCCCGATTAACGGGGCGGATGGGGGTGTTTCACGTGAAACAAAAAGCTAAAAAGGAATGTCATCCTCGAAATCGTCGAAGTCGGATTTCCCGGCTGGCGGCGGTGCCTGCTGCTCGTCTTTCTCAGTTAGGGCAAAGCTCATGTAGGTTTTACCCGACTTTGCCTTTTTGATCCAAGCCGAAACCCAGAATTCTTTGCCGTCAGCGTTGATGTTCCCCGTATAGTCGGGCTGGTTTGGCTGCTTCTTCTTTTCGTTCTTGAAGAGTGCACCCGTATTGGTGTTGTCAAAGGCCATTTGTATTCTCCTGTGTTGAGGGTATCTCCCCTCTAAAATGTAGGTCGGTGCGATGCCTCCAAGTGTACTCAGCGTTTAGCGCCAGAGATAACAAAAAGAACATCACGAAGAGTTTGTGTGTCATAGCAGCACCAGCACCAGCACCCCATAAAACAGGATGCCAGCAAGGATGGCTATGGCCACCAGCTTTGAACTTACCCTCCCCATGAGGTGGGTATTCTGTCCGTTAGAGCCGCGTAGATGAAAGCGCCGATAGCGGCAATCCAGAAGGTTTTGGCCATGAATTCGCCAAAACCGCCAGCGGATGTCCCTCGGTTGCGGTGTACACGCCGGGTAGGTTTACGTCGGCGTTTAGGCTTGC